>PVLA01005751.1:0-138996 GCA_004027455.1 Hydrochoerus hydrochaeris | reverse complement strand
TGGGGTGTGTGGTGTGGGTGTGTGTGTGGGGTGTGTGTGCACTTAGTTCTATACAATTTACCATGTGAGTTATTTTGTGGATCCGCCTCGCTGGTGCAGGTATGGAACAGCCTATCCCTGCAGGGTTCATGTGCCCATTTCCTCTCCTCTCCCTGCCGAGCCCGGTCACCTCACCACTCTCCATTTCTACCATTACTTAAAGCATATTATGCAAATGAAGTCATACAGATAGAACCTTTTGGAATTGGCTTTTTTCACTCAGAAAAATTTCCTGGAGGTTCAGCCAAGTTGTCAATTGTCCATTCCTGTTTGTTGCTGCTTTATAAACTGCAGTCTATAGTTTATACTGGGGTCCGCTGTTTGTACCATAAATTCTACAGGTTCTTGACAAATGCGCGGTGCCGTCCTCATGGGCACGCGGCAGCATTTCACCGTTACTTTGGCTTGCGGTTCTCAGGCGATGCTGAGCTGCTTTTCACACTCCTATTTGCCATCTCTGTCTTGTTTAATGGAGTCTGCTTAGAGCTTTTGCCCATTTTTAGTTTGGTTATTTGTTTCTTACTGTTTTAAGAGTTCTCTGTTCATTCTGGATATGAATCCTTCATTGCTTAAGTGCTTGGTAATTATTTTCTCTCAGTCTGTCACTTGTGTTTTTAGTCTCTTAATAGTGTCTTTCACAGAACAGAATTTTTTAATTTTAAGGATTTCAACTTATCAGCCTTGTCTTTCCTGAGTCATCCTTTTGGTTTATATAAGAAATCACATAGATTATCTTCCATGGTATCTTCCATAAGACTTCCAGCTTTACACTGCACTGTATGCAGACCCGTAACTCCTTTCAAGTTCAGGTTGTGAAGGTATAATGTCAGTGTCACAGCGCCTTGATTATTATAACTCTATGGCACATCTTGACAGTGGATGTGGTTCATCCTTTGATTTTCTCATTTTTTCTCTGTATTGTGCTGTCTATCCTGGGTCAGCTGCCTTCCCATTCAAAATTTATAATCAGATGGTTGCTATTAATAAGGAATTTTATTGGGACCGAATTGATCTGTAGTTTATCTACAAATCAATGAGGAAGACCTGACATATGAACTATTATAAGTCCTCCTATTCATGAACAAGGAAAATCCTTTATTGAAATCTTTGTTGATTTATCTCAGCAGAACTTTGTAGTTTTCCTCATAAAGATCTTGGGCATGTTTTGTCAGATTTATACCTAAGTGCTTTATTTTTGGTGCTGATATCAATGGCATTGTGTTTTTCATTTCAAATTCCAATTGTTTACAGGGGTACATGGGACACTAATTAATTTATTAATTTATTATTTGTGGTAACAGGGCTGGAACCCACATGTGCTTACTACTCAGCTATCTCAGCCCTGTGTTTTGTTTTAAGACAGGGTCTCACTAAGTTACCCGGCCTCAAACACTGAGTCCTCAGCCTCCTGACTAGCGGGGGTTTGGGGTGTGTCTGTGAGCCCAGCGACAATCTGCTTTTGCACATTAACCTTGCATTCTGCAGCCTTGCTGTGATGGATTAAAAACTGGTGGTCAACTTAACACCAGCGGAATTAAATCAGCGTAGTGCTGTGCGTAGATGTTCCACCTGAGGAAAGTTGCCGGCATCAATAGAGAAGCGGCGAAGATGAGTGAGGCATTGTGGGTTTCTTTAGGTGTTGCTATTTGAGCCGTTGGTTCTCCTGGAGGAGCCCATCATGACCAGCTTCCCCAGTGTGAGTTCAACCACTGTCATCAGAGGAGCTCAGGACCTTGCTGGTGAGAGTGGTGGTGCTTCACTTTGGGGGAGCTCTGGTCCTTACACTGAGTATTGCTTCCTGGCTCTGGAGGGGAAGACATGCGTTGTTTAGTCTACAAGAGAAACTCATCTTGCTGGCTTTCTGGCATGTACACAACTGCTTTTATCAGAGGAGCTTGGGACCTCCATGTCACTGAGGATGGCTGTGGTGCTTTTCAGGACAGCCTTGGTCTTTATTATGAGCGTGACTTCTTGGCTCCAGTGTAGGACCCTCACCCTACCAGCACAGCTCCTTCAGCCTTCTGCATAGACTTTCTAGCTTCCTCCACTGACCTTTGGGCCTTCCCAGCATGGATCCGTAAAAGAGACTGGCGTGAGTCCTTCTCGTGGGCTCTAGACCTCCAGTTGGACGTGTGGGAGGCATTGTCATGGGCTCAGGGTCTTCACCTGGACTCAGACAGGACATTGCTGTGGGATCCAGGCCCTCGGCTGAATATTCTATGTCTTTAGTGTTGTGGACAGCTTTCCTACAGTTTCTTGGTTAACTCTGGGTGACCATTAGAAAATAATAGTATAAATTCTGTGTCCTGATTCTAATTGTTCATCTCACAATGCCTGACTACGACACTTGCCATAATCATTTACTTCGGGAACTTGCTGACTCACTGGGATGTTTACACAGGCAATCACAACATCTCTGAACAAAGGCAACAGTACTTTTAAATTTTTTTTTTTTCGAGAAAACTTTACAGTTCAGGTTGGCTTTGAGCTCACTTTGTAGAAGAGGCTGGCTTTAGCTACAGTGATCCTCCTGCCTCAGCCTCCCAAATGCTGAGATTACAGGCACTACACCACCACCTCCCACTTCTATTTCCTTTCCTTGTCTGCTTGCATTAGGCAGGATGTCCAGTAAAATGCTGAATGCCAGTGGCGAGAAGGACATTCTTGTTTTGTGCTTGATCTTAGGGGGAAACTCTTCAGTGCTTTACCATCCAGCAGGATCTAAGACCCACAAGGGTTTCTTAGATATTCTTTATCCAAATGAGAAAATTCCCCTCCATTTCTATTTGCTAGTGGTATTTATCAGAAGTGGACACTGCATTTTCTCTAGTGTTTTCTTCTTTGTATGTATTGATATACTCCTATGGTTTTTCCTCATTAGTCTACTGACGCAGTGGGTTACATTAATTGACTTCTGAGTGCTGAACTAGTCTGCATATGTACAGTGACACTCCATTTGGTTATCATGTGTCTTTCTTTTTATGCTCCATTGGATTTGACTTGCTAATACTTTGTTGAGGATTTTTGGCATCTATGTACATGATATATTGGTGTGTAGTTTTCCTTTTAATGTGTTCATGTGTTTGTTGGTGTTTGGGGATTGCTGGCTTCTCTGTGTGAGTTAGAAATTGTTACCTCTGTCTTTTTTCTCAGAAGAGACTGCATATTCTTTGGACTATAATATGTAGATGTTCATATCATTTGAAAATACAATTTTATTTCTTGTTTCTACTTCATTACAATGGCTAGTATTTTTGGTCTCTATTGGATAATAATAGTAAAAATGGACATTATCGCATTGTTTTTTAATCTTAGGGGAACAGTCTTGCATCATTACACATGATGTAAGCTGTAAGATTTGTAGGAGCCCTTTAACCAGTTGATATTCTCCTATTCTCAAGTTGTTGGGATTCTATCATGAATAAGCATCCAATACTTTTTCTCAGCTTCACATAATTTTGCCTTTAGTGTGGTTATGGTAGATGACTCCAGTTGATTTTTCAAGTGTTGAGCTACTTTTGCAACCAGAGCTAAATCCCACTTGGCTGTGATGTGTATAATTCATTTTATACATTGTTGAATTCAACTGCCAATACTTTGTTGAGAACTTTTGAGCCTGTGCTCATGAGAGATATTAGTATGAAGTTTTCTTGCTGTTTTTTAAAAAAAATTTTTGATAATATCTTTGTCTAGTGTTTTACTTTTTTTTTTTTTTTTTTTTTATTGCTGGGACAAAAGACCCCTGCCCACGAGTTAAGGGAGGACAGGTTTATTTCAGTGCAGCGTTTGCTGAGGTTTCAGTCCCTAGTCAGCTGGTTCCCCAGCAGGGTGGCATGGCAGAGGGCATCGCCAAAGAGCAGTTTGTGCTGTGGCAGGCAGAAGGCAACAGCGGCCCTGCCTTCCTGTGTTATCCTATCCAGGCTACGAGGCCACTGATGGTGCCACCCACACCCAGGGTGGGGCTTCCATCATCCACACCCAAACCCAGCATCACACCCTCACTTCACATTTACATATGCTAAATCCCACCACCTCCTGGCGACTGCATGAGGCTTTGTGTGTCGGGGGGCATCTAGATACGAGCCATAACATCTAGTTTTGGTGTTTGGCTAATCATGTCTTCAAAGAATATCTTGGGAAGTGTTTCTCTCTGTCTCTCTCTCTTTCCCTCTCTCTGTTTTTCTGAGACAGGGTCTCACCACATAGTTCAGACTGGCCTTGGATTAACTGTGTAGCCCAGGCTGGCCTCAAACGTGCAGTGATCTTCCTGCTCTGCCCTCCAGAGTGCTGGGATTTTAGGCGTCGCGACCACGCCCAGTTTCTTTTCTAACTCTTGAAAAAGACCATGTCAAGTAGTTAAGTGTTAGCATCCTCTTAAACCATTTTGGCCTGGAGATTTCTATTTGAGAGGATTTTAAATTATGAATTCATAATACAAGACTGTTCTTTGGTTGAGTTTTGGGCTAAACACTTTTAATTGCAAATTTAGGATTTGGCGAGTGTTTCTGATATTCTCTCAAATGACTGTAGCAAAATTTGCAAAAAAGCAATTGACTTTACTTTGATACCTTGGCATTTTATATACAAAAACCACAGGCATTTTCATAGGCAAAAACTTCTGCAGTGGCAGAAGGTAGGATGCATTAGAATGCAAAACAAAACAAAACAAACAAAACAGAAAGGCAGGGTGCATATAAGAAGAGGAGCAGCGGTGACAGTTGAAGCTACGCTGATCAATGGTAAAGCAGCTGTCAATAGTGGTTTCATACACAGCATCAAAATGACCTTGAGTTTCATTTTACTTGGCTAAGTCTAGTATAAGAATGCAGTGATTTTTCTCTCAATCAGATTTTACTGGTACATTTTAGATGTACGTGATGATCACATTCATTACAGAGAATTTGTACATGGTAGGACTTGTTTTTTTTTTTTTAACCATTCCCGACCTCCCTTTAACCCCTCTTCCCCTCCCCATTTACAAAGCTTCATTTCCATTTTCCTTCTTTTCTCATTCTCTTTGCTTTCCTCTTCTTTCCTTTCCCATTCCCTTCTCTTTTCTTCCCCTACTCATTTGAATATTTTCTTCTTACTTCACAACACCTGTTACACATTTTGGTCCTTAGTTATGCTTTCAGTTTCTCACACCAGAAAAACAATGTGGTGTTTACACATGTGTAAGTGATTTATTTCACTTAAAAGTATGGACTCGAGGTGCATCCATTTCCCTAGACACGTCTCAAGCATATCCTTCTTCATGGCAGGGTAGTACTCCATTGTATAGAAAAAGCCACATCTTCTTTATCCATTCATCAGTTGATGGACATTTGGGTTGTTTCCAAGATTTGGCTATTACAGATTGTGCCACTATAAACACAGGTGTAAGAATGCAGCAATTAAGTCAATTATTAAAATATGGAAGGGATCAATTGTGTTTATTGCCACTGTCTCTCAAATAGATGATTACAGGGGAGGTGACCAAGGTTGGAAGACATTTGTTCACAATTTTTAGAAGACATTAGGGCGTTTGGGATGCTTCAGCTCACAACAGTGAAGACCGTCAGCCAGGAGTGTACGATTTTCCAAGTACGAGGTTGTCTCAGCTCGAGGGTGTGAAGCCAGATTAACAATCCACACTCTTCATCTCACCCAGACACAGCCACGGCCACACCCACCACAATGGCTCTAAACCTCAGAAGAAAGAAGAGCATTCTCACCTCGCGCCCCGGAAAACTAGCAGAGTAACTACTGACCAAGTCCCTTTCTCTTCTCACCGAAGGACAACGTTATTCTCGGGTCATTTTGGAATTGTACAGTATAATAATATATATGGGGGAAATAGCCTGTCCATCTGGCTGTGGGAATCTTCTTTATTCTGCTGAAGTTTTTCAGTGCAAGTTAAGGCTCAATATGATGGGATTCCTGCGATTAGCTGACCAGAATCCATTTCAGTCCCATTATTCTTCTCTCCTTTTCTCCTCTGTCTTGTCACCTTCCTGGTTTCACAAAGTCTACCCCCTGGTTTCCCATCCTCTTTCCTTGATCTTAATTCGTTATTAATTAGTGCATTTTTAGGTTTCTCACATGAGAGACAAGATGCAGCATTTAACTTTCTGAGTCTGCCTGATTTCACTCCATGCGATGGCTTCGAGTTCTGTCCAGTCTTCTGCCAATGACAGGGTCTCACTCCTCTTTATGGTTGGATAATATTCCGCCCTGTATATATGCCACGTTGTCTTTATGCACTTACCTGCTGATGGGCTTCCAGGCTTAGCTTTTGTGAACCCTGATGCTATAAACATGGGGATTCACCGATCTCTGTAGTATGCAGTCTTTAATTCTCTTGGGAGTATGCCCAGGAATAGCGTATCTAGGTCAATCAGTGTTCCTCTGTGTAGTGCTCTGAAGCGTCGTCACCCTGATTCCCACAGTGGCTGTGTTCGTTTGCCTTCCCACCGGCAATCCAGAGGGTTCTCCTTCCTGCGGCCTCGCCAGCATTCACGGGGTTTTGTAGTCCTGATAATGGCTATTCCGAGGAGTTGAGATGAAATCTCAATGGAGTTTCGATTTACACTTCTCTGGTGATGGACAAGATGTGGGGACATTTTTTTCACATGCATTTTGGCCATTTGAACTTCTTTTGGGAAGTATTTCTTCAGTTCACTTACCTGCCTTTTTATTGGGTTCACGGCTTCGTGGGCATGAATTTTAAAAGTTCTGCACACACGCTGGACAGTAACCCTCTTCCAGACACACACCTAGCAAAGTGGCCCCCACCCCCAACTTGGTGGCTGTCTCTTCATTCTTCTCAGAGTTTTCTTTGACGTGGTCCTATTTGTTGGTTCTTGATATTATTTCCTTGCTTTTGGAGTTCTGTTCAGGAAGTCTCTGTGCCTGTGGTGTCAAGTGTTTTCTCTGTGTAGTTTCAGTGTTTCTGCTTTTATATCCAAGTCTTTGATTCACTTTGCTTGATTCCTGTGCAGTGGAAAGGTAAGTACCTAGTTCCAATTTTGTGCAGTTTTCCCTGTTCTATTTGATAAAGACACTTTCTTTTCTCCAACATATTTTTGTCCCTTTGTAAAAAATCAGGTGGTCGTATGTGCTTGGGTTTGTTTCCATGTCTTTTGCTCTGTGACACTGGTCTGCTTTCTGTTTTGATGCCTCTGTAGTACACTTGAAGTCTGGGGTGGCGATGCCTCTGGAATTGCTCTTTTTGCAGAGATTTGCTTTGAGTTTTCTGGGTCCTTTCTAATTCCAGATGAAATTCAGCGTTGCTTTTTCTAGTTCTGTGAAGAATGTTGTTAGTATTTTAATAGGAACTACATTGAATATATAAGTTGCTTTTAGTAATATAACCATTTTAACAATGTTAGTTTTACCAATCCAAGAAAAAGGGATATCTTTCCATTTTCTAATGTCCTCTTTCATTATTTTTCAGAGCTCTGTAATTTTCATTATAAAGGCTTTCCACTCTTTGTTTGGTTGATTCCAAGGCATTTAATATTTTTGAAGCTATTATGCATGTAGTTATTTTCCTGACTTCTTTGTCAGTGAATTTAATATTGGTGTGATTGATTTTTGTGTACTGAAATTAAAACTGACAACACAACCCAATGAATCAATTGGTTTCTTGAAAAGATAAAGATTGATAAACAGCCAAACTCACAAAAAGAAAAAGAAGGCCCAAATTAATGAAATTAGAAATGAAAAAAGTGAAATACAACAGACACCACTAAAATTCAGAGACTCACCAAAATTATTTTCACAATGTATATTCCAACAAACTGGAGAATCTGGAAGAAATGAATAATTTCCTGAACATATGTAACCTGCCAAAATTGATCCAAAAAGACAGAAAAAAATCTAAACAAATCAATAACATACACATAAGCAATGAAATTGAAGCAGTAACTAAAACTACCAATAAGGTTGAGTCTAGGACTAGGTGGTTTTCAGGTGAATCCTACTATAACTTTGGAAGAACTAGCACCAAACTTTTCCATTTAATAGAAGAGGAATCTTCTTTCTTAACGCCATGTTTATTTTAATGGAATTTGTTATCATGTACGGGCCAAAATGTCAGGATAAAGAGACCCTCTTCAGTACCACATGAGTGGCTGTGTCGGTCACTGAAGATGTCTGTTCTGTACCCGAGATCACTTTTAACCTGAGTCAGATGACTCTTCTACAGAAGGACAGAGCGATCAAAGAAGTATCATGGTTTGAGAGGGAAAGTTACCAACATCTCTACAGCCACCCTGACTGACCCTGCGAGTGACCACTAGATGCCAAGAAGCTGAGAAATGCAGAGGTCAGAGTGAACTGAGTCACTGTTTCTTTTCTAGCAAGACAGCATTAAAAAAGATCTCAATCGATTCTTACTCTTTTACGAAATGGTGAAGAATCACCGTGTCCCAGCCTAGGAAGGTCACCAACTGTTGTACTGTAGACCCTGGAGGTCTGAAGGTTGCTCAGTATTATTTAACCCAAAGCCCATGTTTTATAGACAGAGAGAAACACAGAAAAACGAAAGAATTTATCAAAAAATTGCAGCTGAGACCTGAACCCAGCTTTCCTGATTTCTAATCAAGTGCTCCTCATAGCCCACTGCCTCTCTCGGACTCCAGTGCGCCTCCCTCAGCCCTGCCCCTTCCATCACTGGGCTGCGGCTCACAGGAACGGAGCTCCTGCTCTGTTCTCCCTCGTCACCTCAACTTCAGAGTTTTGGTGTAAGAGCTAACTCCATCACTTATGAAAGGCCCTCTCTGGCGCAGGCAGTAGGGAGCGTCCCAAACCAAGGAAGGCACGTTTCCCACCCTGGGGGAGTTAACCCTATGTATAAACACTCAGACTCCAAAGGGGGACGTGCAAAATCCGTCATCGCCCAATTATAGTTTCTGACGGAGACTCTCTTTTGGAGTTGCCTCTGATTTTCACAGCCTCAGCATAAAAATCATGGAGCCTCTTTTCTGCCATCAAAGTGTGCACCGCTGGTTTGTAAGCCTTGTTCTGCTGTTAACCAGTTGTTTCTGAAACTTTGTGCTAATCCTTCCCCTCTAGCTGTTTCTCAGTTAGTGACATGAGCTCACTGACCTCCTGTGCCTCACCGCCACTGTCCTTTTCAAATGCAGTCAAATCCGAGGTGCCAGCAATCATCAGATTCTACCCTCCTCTCCCCTTCCCTCCCTCCTCCTCCCCCTCTCCATTCCCCGATTTTTGGTAACAGCCTTCAAGCTGTCAGCTGTAGGTGTGACTCCTTGAAAGCAATTTGAAAGAGGCTTTAGCTGGCGGTACATGCGTCAGTCCGTCACACTAGATGCTAGAAAGCCAGTGAGGGAGTCCATTAGAATAAAGATCAACACAAACTAAAAGCTTGTCGTTCAAAAACTGGCTTCTGGCGGGTGGGTGGCCTTTCTGATTTATTTCTTGTGACACTGTGTGTTCCTCTGTTTGGGCTGCTACAATAAAACACCATCAACTGGGCATATCAGCAACAGAGATTTCTTTCTCAGAGTTGCGGATGCTGGAGGCCTGAGAGCAGGGCTCTGGCACAGCCGGGCTGGGGTGAGAGCTGCCCCTGCTCGGCCGGGGAGATTGCCCACCGTGTCCTCAGCACGAGGGAAAGTGGCCTTCCTGGGCCTATTTTATGAGGACCCTATTTTTACTTGGGGGGCCTCCCCTTCAGACCCTAATCACATCTCACACCCCGCAAAGGCCCCATTCCAATACCACACAGGTGATCGGGTTTTCACACATGAATGGCTGGGGCACAAACGCTCGCTCCTCCCACGGCCTCACGACCATCTGCCCACCTGTCTAATGCTGGTGTGCACGGGTGAGAAGCTCTACCTTTGTTTGCAAACTTCATTCTGACTGTCCTCTTAAGGCCGTTTTCTTCCATGGAGTCAGTAATCTTTCCTTTCCCTTAAAAAACCCTTAGAATACAAATAATAACCCCCTTGCCTAATTCCTTGTATTAACATTGTAAGCATAAAAGAAATGACATGCAGAAAAATTTCAAACCAACATTAATGGAAGATTACAGCGTATAAAGAATATAAATTATTTCCCTTCGTTTTCTTCCTATTTTGCAAAATAATCAGTTGATCTCTTTATAGAAAATAATACATATTTTCTAAATTATTTTAGGATATTTCATAAGACTATTGAAATATATTTTCTTAACCATATGCAACTTCTGATAAATGATGTCTAGACAAAAAAAAATGTAAACTGTTATCAATTAACATGTCTGATTTAGGCAGACTTCAACCAAGTACTGCACGGCATTATACACATGCTGGCAGAGTAACTTAACTCCACTAACGAGTGAGTTCTGAAGACAGTATTTCAGTCATCAGACCACCAGTGACAGTCTGATCAAATGACTGTCATTGTTAGCATGACTGATGGAGAAGCGACTGGAGAGAACTTAAACTTTTATTTTCCCCGCTTTCGGATTTGCTTGTTGCTGCCTGAACTCTGATCTGAACACTCTTCAGTCAAGAGGAGGCCAGGATGTGGGACACGCAGGTCCCCCAGGGAGGGGCAGAGCCCTGCAGGCCACCCCCCCCCCCCGGCCTCCACGCACCCTGGCTCACATGCTGCGGCCACACTCTCTGATGCCAGTTCCCACAGAGACTTCCCCAGGGAATGAGTCTCAGGCTACCATAGTTCCCATCACTACTGTCCATTTGTCATAACTGAAAAAATATCCATTATATCACGAAAAGATTCTGTTAGCCCGCATTTGCTCATTATGATTGAGACCAGAAACTGTACAGGCTTTCAAAGAAACAATTGCAGGCGGACATCTGTAAATAATTTCCCCTGTTCTTTGTTGTTCTGCTACTCACGGCAAATCTTCCAATCTGGAGGCTTCGTGTCTTGGATCCAATAGGTCATAACCACACTCGTTGTAGATTTCCAAGTAGGAAATGTGTGTTGTGTATATTTTGCTGCTGTCCTGATTGGAAAAGGGAAAGACATTATTGAATGACTATAAATAACAAGCGGACTGCGAGGAAGAACACATTCATCTCCGCGGTTGCCTCACATTTTCTTGCCTCTTCTCTCTCACTTTATATGGTTTACATTTTCAGTCCGTGACACTTTCAAGCTGCCAGTTACCATGTGCACAGGGCTTTCTTTTTAATGGCCAACACCCACGGTTACAAGTAACTTCAGTCTGTTATTTTTTATTGGTTCCACGTTATACATAAAAAGTCAATATACACTTAAAATGAGCCAAGTTGGTTGCAGAGCTGCAGAGCTGCGTAGCACACCACGCTTCACTTGACAGAGCCCCCCCAGAAAAGACTACTATGGAAAAAACAGTCTTACATTTTATGAATAGTCCATTCGTAAGAGAACACGGATCATTACTTTGGTTCAAAAACTTCAGTAGCAAATAGTGTCCGTCATCTCTATCTATCTATCTATCTATCTATCTATCTATCTATCTATCTATCTATCTATCTGTTTACTTTTCTGGTATTCAAAAATTTCTGATAACATAGGTAGATAATAGTAAAGTCAGGTCTGGGGGATACGAGATGGTTTAGAGTCGGTAACAGCGGACGGACACTGACGACTCTCTGTCTGCACATTGTTTACTGGGTTAATTTTCCTGAATCAGACTTTCAGTTGCTGAGTAGAGACAGGCGTTTTCTGTGGCCATGGCCGGGTACCTCAGCATTGTGAAGCTGAAAGTCAGCCTGACTCCACCCCGTGCTGCCCGCGGACAGCAGGACCTGCCTGCTCTGAGCCCAGACGCCGCAGGAGCTCTTCTCAGTTCCTGAGAGGACTCCAGGTTCTGTTTCCCAGGCAGAACACCACATAGTTCTTTCGGAGCCTTCCCAAGCACCAGTGCTTCCGCCGATGCAAAGAGTACCCCGGCCCTCATGAGAAAGGAGTGTGTTTCGGTCTTGTGGCAGGGAGACTGGCAGGGGTCGAGGGGGACAGTGGCGCAGAATGTGTGGTGGTGGACCCTTCTGACTGATTCTCTCCATTAAGTAGGTTTCACTCACAGGGCAAGGGGACCACGTCCTGGGGCCAGGGAGAGACCAGTGGCCTGCAAATCAAAAGCTGAACTCCTCGGCCAACCAGCTGCGAGCCCAATAATTGGACCCACTGAAGTGAGGAAGTGAGATAACAAAGCCCAATTTTTTTAGTTTAATGTCAATAATGCTTTTGTCCCCAAAATGGCTCACACTACCCAAATGAAGATGTTACCACCTCATGACAATAAAATGATACATGAAAAATTAAGGTAATACCCAGCCAATGCACAATTGTAATAGAGACACTTCAAGATAGAGCAGGAATGTTGCATCTTGCTGTCCTGTGATGCTCACGACATGGGCTGAATCCCTGCTAAGTACGTGTCACCCAGCCAGATGCTGGAGGCCTCGCTGCTGCGAATGACTCCACTGCTTATCCCGACACATGGCCTATCAAGGGCATCAGTGTCTTGGCCTAGGGAAGGGACCATTTTAATGTAATTGTTTGGCTGTGGTTTGGCTTAGCACAGGTATGAGAGACTCTGCAACTCTTAGGCTAATCTAGGGTCTCCCAAAATATTCTGTGAACTGCTCTGGGAAAAAAGTGTCCCATGGTAAATAAATAAATATATATATATATAAAATCTTTTGCTCCTCTCCTTCTGTAACAATGCTGCTTAAACTAACATTAAAAACATGTATCTGAGCATAGCCCCGAGATTATGGTCTGACACTTTAGCATACAGTCTTAGTTCTTACCATCAGACAGATCTGGGTTTGAATACTGAATCTGCTGTTTATAATCAAGTGAGCCCGCAGCTCTTACCCTCAATTTTACTGTGATAATGAATCAGGGAATAATAACTCTAAGCTTGGGGTCTCATGACGGAGAAATAAGGCTCTCTATTTACCATTCTACCAAAAATATGCATGGCCCGTGACGGTTATTGATGAATCATTGCTTCTGCCATTATTACTACTACTGATACTCTTTTAAATTATTATGTGTAGAGGCCTCCAAAGGGAGAATTAAGTATGTGAGTATAAAAGAAAAGGAAATGAAAAGCAAAAAGAACAGCCAATTTGTATGTTAGAGTCTTCGGTGGAAAATTTTTCTTCTTCCAGAAATGAGAATAAATCATAAGAAGTCAGGAAAACGGCAGGCCTGCTGCCCCACGATGGGAAGGATAGTGCCTTTGGCTCCCCTGCTCCTGCATTTTCTGGGCTGTTATTGGAGTGCACACTGCAAATCCTCTGGGCTGTGTGGCAAGCTACCTTTCCTCTTTATTGCTGTTCAAAGCCTAGGTTGCCAGACTGTAATATAACACACATGTTTCCTGCAGACAGCCTTCGCTCCTGTCCCAGAACAAATATGTGCCTCCCAATACTCAAAATAATAATAATTATAATGAGCCATGATTTCTAAAATAAATGGAATAAATTTTCTCTTAAAATTGGTGAAAGTGTGCTCGTGTCACACTCATGTGCATTTCGGGACCCAGGATGCACGAGGCTTTTAATTTATCTTGACATAAAGACTTTACATAGTCAATTATTTAAGAATTCGAGAGGTACCAGCCTGTGTTTCTCAGCAGCACCATGTGGACACACTTCACAATGTACTTTAAGTCGCCTGACTGTTCCACACCAGTCCAGTGTGATATAATGAACATGTTGTGTCCCACTGTGGAAATCTGTCCATTTAAAAGGAGCTGTCCCGGCCATAAATTGGTCCAGTGGGCTTTCTCTAGGTCCAGGTGTGATTTAGGATCATTTAGAGCGAAATGGGGTTTACAGTAATGTCAATGACAAACAGATCTAAAACAATGAACCTAACAGATGGTAAGGACTTGGGAGGCATTTAGATTTTTTTAGAGCTGTACTTCAGTCACCATAGAGGAAATTTTTAAAAGAGACAGAAAGTATTTTCCATTAGGGGAGGATTTGTTTATTCTGTTTAACTTAATCAGGGAAATTGGCTTCATTTGTTCTGAGAGTTTCAAAGGGGTCTGTGAAAGCAGGCCGGGATCACTTGGCCCATGGCACATGTATGAATATTAAGGCTGTGGTGATAACTATCGTGTACTGAGCACACACAGGATCCGGGGACTGGACAGTGCCTTTAAAGACAGTCTGTTCAGTTCCTTGGAGCAGCCCCACAGGACTGAGGCATAAAGTAACTGCCCCAGGCCACACGTTGCCAGGAGGACACCTTCTCAGGACCAGGCCAATCTGCGCCCAGGGATCTTCCCAAGACAATGGGGTTTCCCTGTTTGGCCATGGAAACAAACACTATTTGAAACCGTATTGCTAGTTTGGGAACAAAATAAATAGGTCATCTTAGGGATACGTGAGTACTAGAAAAGGAGGAGGCTCTGGGTCCTGAATGTACACCCCCCTCAGCCTTTTCCCTTCACCAATTTCCAGCGGGAGAGCTGGCGTGCTTGAGCTAGTGAGGGCTGAGCTGAACTAATGGGTAATTGCTACTTTATGGATGACAATTAGAATTATGCAGATCACTGCGACTTCTTCTCCTCTCTGCCACTGGAAATGCAAATAGCATATGGCACAGAGATTTTGGAGGGACTGTTACACTGACCTAGTTAAGACATTTGTTACACAGAATTAGTATCACCAAGAAATCGCTGAATCCAGAAGGGATGCAAAAGCTCTTCTGAGGACTACTCAATCTCTACTTTCAGAAAGGGAAAAAAAAATGAAACCCCCAGAAGTTAAGTGACTTGTGTAGAGAATTTTTTAAAACGCATATCCAACAAAAGCAAGCCAGTTGGAGCTATAGAGGTAGTGTATGTAGTAGCAAAAAGCACAGAGTCTGGCTGGACAGCCCAGGGATGGAGCTCCACATTAGCTATTCATAAGATGCAGAAATGGAGAAAAGTACTTAAATGGAAGCTCAGTCCCTCAGCCATAAAACAGACATCTAGGTTTCCAGTTGCATCAGGTGTGGTGTTAAATAAGGATAAAGCAACGGGTGCTCGGAGGCACTAAATAAGTGACACACAATATAGACAGGAAGCTCCTGCTTGTATAATACTCCTTGTGGTGAAATCTGTGCTCTGGTAATTTGGCTTCTATTAAAGTGTGGAAAGGTAACAATCATCCTATTCTATTCAGTACTGTGGTAGTTGAAAGAAAGGCCCGTTTTGGCAAAAGAGTATTCCTTGGTTTCTTAGGGTCGAATGCAAGGTATCAGTTGGTAAAAGGTGTTATCTACTCTTTTAAGCCCCAAGAGAGGACCAGAAGGAACTCCCCTTGAGCTTTTGCTGAAGCAGCAGCCCTTTAATGAAAAGCACCTTCTTAATTTCCACCTCTCCAGCAAAACCTTAACCTTTCCTTAAATGTAAAGGCCAGAATTAATACAGGGTAATACCTTCTCATTTAGATGCCAGATAATATGATGTAACAGTAAATTTCTGCTGAATATAGCAAATACAAAATGAACCGAGTCCCATACCTTCTGTAACTGCTGGAAAATGTAGGACAGCGTCCTTGGGATGATGCCTCGGTCACTATAGCGCTCAGCTCCACCTGTGATAGTGAAGGTCTTGCCACTTCCTGTCTGCCCATATGCAAAGATGGTACCATTGTACCCTGCCAGGACACTGCAAGAAATGGATGGCAAACTTTTAATATCGAAATTGCGGAGAGAAGACAAGATGGCCGATCAGTGAGCAACAGAATACCAAGCCTCCTGGGAGAAACAACTCATACGCCAGAATAAAACACCCCAGAGAGACCCAGACAGAGAGAGATGGATCCTCTTGACACAGGAAGAAATTAAAACTTAAAAAAGCTCATCAAATACTTCCGGACTACAACTGAGACAGCTAGAAACTAAAGGGACACAGCGTTTTCGCGATGACCCACCAAGTTTGCACCAGCTTGAATCCGTGCTGGCCAGCAGAGCCGCCCAAACTCGTTCCCGCTGCCACTGACAGGAAGCACAGCAGCGCTGAAGTCGGGGGTTGGTGAGCCCAACGGAGAGCAGAGAGCGGAGCCGGTGGAGGAACCTTCATTGATCCATGGTCAGTGCTGGGAATGAGACCCCCATGGGAAGGGCGCGACCAGGTGGGCGACATGTTGGAATTGGGCAGGAGGAGCCTGAACTGGGAGCAACAGTGACTTCGGTTGGTTGCTCCCTCCCCAGAGCAGATTTGTGCGATTTGCTTAGACTGGGTTGCGCCCCTGGCCGGGACCCAATGACACGTCCCAAATTGATTCCCTCGCCAAGCAGGCACTGACCGGGTGATTGCCCCTGAAGTTTGGTTGGCCCAGTGGGGAGGAGCAGGCATTTGCAGCCGCTGCTTTCACCTCAGTGACAAGAGCAGGCAGGAGAGTGTGGAGGTCCCTCACCAGCGTGCTTCGGAGGAAACGTGGCCAACAGGGAAGGGGCTGGGAACTGCACTGTAACCTGTGTGGAGGAAGCCAGGGCCATGACAGGAGAGAGAGGCAGGAGGAGGTCTCCAGCCAGGAAACCTGAGACCACTGATCCAGGAGAGGAAAAACAAGAGAGCCTGAGGGCCACAAACACGCAACATCAGACATGGCTTCAATGGACATTAAGAGATATGTTTGGGACCTTGTAGATGAGCTCAAATCTGAAATATTAAATCAGGTAAAGCAAGATATGAGTAGAGTAATAAAAGAAATGCTCTCAGGAAGCATCTCTCAGGATGATACAGACAAAAGAAGGGAGGAACATAGAAAAAGAAGAGAACCATTCGATAAAGAATATAAAGAAAATATAGAATGCATGAAGCAGATTCAAAGAGACTACCAGGAAATCAAAAACTCCATTGAAAGCTGGCAAAACTCCTTAAAAGAAACTAAGGATAGACTATCAAAACTTGAAGACAAGTTTGCAATGTGTGATCATGAAAGAAAGGATCTCTTAAAAATAACAAAGAAGCAGGCAGTAATAATACAAAGGCTAGAAGATGACAAGAGAGTCTACAATTTAAGAATAAGAAACGTGAAAGAAGAAGCAGGAATCCATACAGGTGAATTACAAAGGTTATTCACAGAAATAATTAAGGAAAACTTCCCAAGCATGGGAAAAGAAAATGACATTCGGTTGTGTGAGGCATACAGAACTCCAGCCACCTACAACCAAAACACAGCTACACCCAGACATATAATAATCAAGATACCAGAAATTCAATATAAAAACAGAATATTAAAAGCTGTCAGAGAAAAGAAACAGATTACCTATAAAGGTAAGCCCATCAGAATCACAGCTGACTTCTCAACACAGACCATCAAATCAAGAAGAACTTGGAGTGAAGTCTTCCAAGTCCTGAAGGAAGGTGGCCTCCAGCCCAGATTGATGATGTACCCTGCAAAACTGTCACTAGAAATTAATGGAGAAACAAGATGCTTCCATGACAAAGAGGAACTGGACGAGTTTGTGACCACCAATTCAACCCTGCAGAGAATGCTGAAGGACATTCTAGAGAGAGGAAAAAAAAATACCAGGATTTTAGGAACAGTGGCAGAAAGGCCTCAATGAATGGGGCAGGCAGTAGAATGAAGGAGAAAACTAAACAAAGGCAGAAAAGTAGCATAGCAGAAATGAGGCAGAAGGATAACTAGAAACTCTAACATAGATGGCCTTGATACGCTATATTGTTAATAGTGCACCAGGATTTAAAACACACATTACTCACACTACTCTGCTTAGATGTATTATATTCTGCTCCAGTCATTCTACCTGTACTAGATTTGAGGGCATAGATAGTAATCCTGAAAATAACAGGATATAGCATGGTAATCATCCTTAATTTCCTGTTAACTTAATCTAAAGCTCTGTAAAAGCTACACAGTTTTACCATGACTGATCATAATCAAATCTGGTTTGTTGGATCACTGTTTTGTATTGATAGATTTTATTCAAAGCTGTTACGATTGATAGTATCAAGTCTGAGAGTATAGGCAACTGCACTTAAGATGACAAGATCCACTAGAATATCCACTCTGGTTTGATTATTACCTGCCTTTGAAGTTTTATACTGTCTACAATGTTTTATTTTACTAATATTGTTATTTACTGCTATACTCAATTATACTGTTATATTCAATTATGCCCGATGATACAGACAATTCTATTGAAGATAATAAGAAACAACACAGTAATCATTGTAGATCAACTTGTACTGTGGTTTTATACGACTTTTTGGTTTCATGTTTTTATAGGAATTTGTTTTGTTTTGTCTTGCTAAGTTTTGTTTTTGCCTCTAATACAGAAAGGATAGAAATACATGTAGAGATTCATGCATGTGTAGCTGTTCACACTCTCACTGTTTGACTATCTATTTTGTATGCTTTAATTTTGTAACTTGAACAACTATTTCTAAGAGGATAATATGTAATTTATTAACTAGTGATTTCTTATTGTTTATCTTTTTTTTTGGAATTCTGTATTATCTCTACCCTTTACATGCTTTTGTTTCTCTTTAAATAAAATCTTTAAAAAAATATCGAAATTGCTATGTGCATTTGTATGAGATGGCTCCTATTCTAACGTTAATCTTATGACATGCTACTGGAAAGATGCTAATAGGAAATTCTACAGAGATATTTAAGTGTATGCCAGGCTAGCCAGAATTTATGTTTTAATCCAAGAATATCAATGCATCGAAACTTTCCTTCTAAAAGGGACGTGTGACTCAAATGCAGTCCAGTCGTCTCAAATATTTTCTATTTTAGTATACTGGAGTTGAATCAAAGAGTATGTTGAAAAATAAGTCCTGGAAAAACAACACCTACAATGTGACCAACTGTTCACTTGATACCTGACAGTATGTCGCCCGGTGATTGCTCACAATGGCTGTCGTTTCTGAGAACACAGGCACACACCGTGTTTACTGCTGTGCAGCTGGGCACGTAATTCCCTACTTAATGCTCAGCACCAACTGGAAAACCCTCCAGGAACTCTGCTGCTCTCCCTCAGTGGAATGACATTCCGGTAAGAATTTCTGGCCGTTAGTGTTCTGCAGCTCTGCAGAGCAGCCCTCTGAGTGACGGTGGTCTCAGGAACCCTGACCATGCTCGGCTGCTGCAGGCCACCACCTGTAGCCTGGGCTTCTGACGAGGTGCATAACATGATGCAGACTTTTTCAAGCTGGGTCTTTTATCTGTGGTACACAGGACAGTAAACTCTTGCAGCCTTTCTTGCCTTCTTCCTTTCTTTTTGTTACAAGTGGCTCCTTGATCTGCAAGATGTTTTCATCAAGCCAGCTCTGATGATGTCAGCTAATGGTACCCACATGGCAAGTGGTTTTTTAAATGCATGGCTCCCCTGAGATCGCTCTTTACTGTTCACACTGGACTTTCTGCTGTGCTACTTCTGCTGAGATCCCGTCCACAATTCTCACTAGGCCTCATTATGCCTACATGTTGAGTGATGTATCACTGTAATTCCCTCTCAAAATACATGTTTTACCTACAGCTCATTCTGAAGTGTTCAGCAAAGTCCTCAGCATCTTATGCAGGCAGAAACTTACAATAATATCTTTAGCTACAGATGAATGCGTCCTGGGACCACTGAGCAGGTGCTGTCATTGCTTACAGACGTAAAGGACTTAGAAAGGGAACAAACAATGCTACTGTGCAGTTTAACTCTCTGCTGTGGAGAACTTTCATCTTGTTTCTTCATTCTGCACATGGTGACAGTGCTCAGCTTGTTAAGATGCTTGAGTTACCATAATGCTCTTAGGTGAGTCATTATAGAATCTTTTTCCCCAACAGAATTTGTCACCAATTAAACAGAAGTGTCCCATTAGCAAAATCGTTTGGAAACGCAGTATTTCTTGGCCATAAATGCTCTAAGTAAATAACTTAAAGTCTATAACTTTAAGTATCAGATCATAAACACTGTATTGATTCTTGACAGAAAACAAAGAATACACTGCACAAGTTAACATTTTCATTTTGGCACAGTGAAGCCTGTGACGTGAATAATGCATCATGTCCCGCTGGTGTCCACTGATTGTTACATCTACCTTGTTGTACTTTAACTCTTCTTCCCCGTGGCTGTCGATCCCCGCACATCTGCCTCTGTATGTGCTTCCCCTCCCCTCCTATGCTGTGGGACAGAAAAGCAGAGGGTACAGGTTTAAAGGACCCTGTGAAAAATAAAAAGGGTATAGGTTATGCAAAATAAAAAGGGTACAGATACTCCCATGGCTATTTATTATACAGCTACAATAAAAATTTAATAAAGTAATGACAACGGGCAAATTCTGTCTCTAGACCCTTTGTTTAGAAACCTCATTCCAGTCTTCTGTTTCCTCTTTGTTGGGCCTTAGACATTTTCATGTGCTTCCAGTGTCATCTATCCTTAGAAAGTACATAGACTAAAAATAAAAGGGAGAGAATTGGCAGTGTAAAGTTTTTTTAAAATCTATTCCTCCACGGGAACAATGACATCAGTGGCAAAAATGGTCAAAATCAGTTTTTTTTCAGAACTCGGGAAATCATCCAAAGACGCACAGCAATCCAAGGATTGCTTCAGAAAAACAGCTGAAACTCTGCCGGACAGGGAGTTTTGTGGTATTTTAGCTTGAAAATTCCCAGCCCTCTTTCCCCAGATCCATGATAGCCTTGAAAATTAATAGCCTTGAATCCACAGGAACTGCAGAAACCAGCTGCCTATCTATCGTGTAAGGGAGCAACAGAGGTTTGGTGCTCCTCAAAAAGCCCCATTACCAAAGAAATGCCACTCTCTGACCTTCCTGGGAGACCCTGGAAAAGTCTCATTTCCAGCGCAGAAGTTTCTGTGACTTGGCTCACATGTCATTTGGAGTAAGCAGCCTTAAATTCCAGGGTGTTTGTTGAAAATCATCAGTGGCAAGTGTTTAAGATCACAGCTTCCTGAGGCTGCAATAGCAGTGAGGTAAAGAAGAATCTGACCACATGCTTTAAAATCTGTGGAACGAGTTGTCTGTAAGGTGATTTGAAAAGCTCTGATATATTCCTTGGACTCTAAAAGGCCACACATGTGTTCATGGGCATGTATGTGCACGTCCAGATAAGACTTGAGAAGGGCATTTTACCTTACTTCTGGTTGGCCTTGAGATTGCACAAGCAGAAACTGTGAGGTGGGGCAGAAATTGAGATTGACGGCGTCTCACATACAAGAAGACCTCCTTGGTATGAGGTCAGAGACTGACAGATGCAAGACACACAAGGAAAACTCTAGCTGCTGAATTAGCTGAGCACTATGCTAGTCAAAAAGAGATTCAGAGGCTGTATGTGACAAAGATACGAGGCAAACAAGAAGGCGATTGAAAATTTAAAAGAATAAGTTTTAGAATAAGATGTAAGAGGTTTAGAAAAATCACTAACACATTCCGATGCAGACTTTACACAATTAGTCCAGAATAGTTGCTAAAGAAACAAGCAGCAAAGCAGCAAGAGTACTAAACAGTCCTGGGAGGGAGGAAATTTGATTTCCAGGATTGTTACAGCTTAGAACTTAAATCAATTTTTTAAAAAATTGTAAGACACACAAGAAGAAAATATTGCCCATATACATGAAATAAAAGGGTAACAGAAACAGTCCTTACAGGAGCACAGATGTTGTTTCACTATGTAAAGGATCTAAATGAGCTACGACAGAAGTGTTCAAGGGACAAAGTAAAGCATGGCTAAAGAGTTAAGGGAATATATGATAATGCTATCTCACAGAATGAAGCATACCAATAAAATGGTAGAAATTATTTATAAGGAACCAAATAGAAATTCTGGGGTTAAACACTAGAACATCCAAAATTAAAACAGAACATTGGAGCTGGCAGAAGAAACAGTGAACTCAAAGAGTGTTTAATTCCGGTTATCAAGTCTGAGGAACGGAAAGGAAAAAAGAATGGAGAAAAATGAACAGAGACCTCACAGACCGACATACGCATCACGCGAGTCCTAGAGGAGAGGGGAGGGAACATTTAATGGAACAGTCACGGACAACTTCTTGAATTTGATGAAAATATTAGTCCAAATATCCAAGAAGTTCAATGAACTCAAAGTAAAATAGGAAGACATCCAAATGCAGACACATCACAATCAAACTGTCTACAAAGAATCTTGAAAGGAGTAAGAGAGAAGCAACTGATGAAATATAAGCACACACTAGGAAGTAGGGAGAGAGATCTTTCTTACATGAGCAAGGGATCAACAGGTGGAGGAAAGGAGTGGAGAGAGGGAAGGAATGAACGAAGGAATTAAGATATGTTACGTGCATGTACCAACTCTACACAAGGCATGTAAGTACCATGTACTGTACACATGCACTAACATACAATATGCAGTGGGAAAAACAGTCAGACACCGAGTGCCAAGTAGCTCCTGCCACATATAAGACTTTAGCCCAAATAAAAGTTATTAGAAAAAAAAAAAAGAAACATAAGCACTCCTCCTAGAATCAAAAGTGGATTTCTCCTCTGCAGAAGCCAGAGGTAATGGGATAACATACTCAGAATACTGGAAGAAAGGAATGGGCCTGCATATCTTCCTTGGCAGAAGTTGGTGAACTTCTAAAGTTTCTATTTTGATCTGTCATCAGATTGTTCATTATGCTGTGTAGAAATACACTTGTTTTTGCACATTGATCTTGTAACCTGCAAGCTTATTGAGTTTATGTATTACTTTTAATAGTATCATAGGATTTGGTGACAATCACACACACACACACACATATTCATACCTATGCCTCATGATATATATGTTTCTATTCACAGTTTCTGACTTGTAACTGCCCTCTCAAGACAGGCCACCAGACTAGAATTGCTCTTTTCAAAGGTATGTTACTGAAACTCATTGGTCACAAGTACATTCTCTGACCTACCTTGTGATAGATGAAGAGGCCCCGGTTTCAGAAGGGTCTTCCCCATCTGTGAGGTGGGGATGCTGAAGAATCTGAGCAGATACACCTTACTGGGTTTACCCATCCAGTCCGTTACCATCGGACCACAGTCGTTCGTCTAGTCCCCTTTCCCCATGGGTGTCCATGCTTCA
The DNA here is from genome assembly GCA_004027455.1 of Hydrochoerus hydrochaeris. Classification (NCBI taxonomy): domain Eukaryota; kingdom Metazoa; phylum Chordata; class Mammalia; order Rodentia; family Hydrochaeridae; genus Hydrochoerus; species Hydrochoerus hydrochaeris. Next base: position 115,927 of record PVLA01005751.1, on the reverse strand, counting down.
GTGATGCTTAGCAATGAAGTCTCCATAAAAACCTTAAGGATCTGGGCCTAGAGAAACAGGCCTGTAATCTCAGCACTCTGGGAGGCTGAGGCAGGAGAACTACAAGTTCATGCCTGACCTCAGTAACTTAGTGAGACTCTGTCTCAAAATTTTACACAATTAAAAATGGGCTGGGGATGTAGTAGCTAGTGTGACAGCCTTAGGTTTGATCCCTGGTACACAGAACAAACAAACCCATAAAGGATAGGGCTCAGAGAGGCTCTGGACATGGATGGCAGGGAAAGTTCCCACTCATCCTACGAGGCCAGCTCCTGTGGCTTTATCTGTACCATTTGTAATACGCTTTATCATAAACCAGTACATATGTTTCCTTGCATCCTATGAATCTCTTTAATCACACCAGAGAATTGTGGGAGCCATAATTTATAGCTTATGGTTGGAAGCATAGCTAAAACCGTACAAGGCTTGTAATCAGCATTCTAAAGAGCATGCAGGGGGAGCAGTCTTGGGGCGCTGAGCTGTCACCCTTTGGAATCTGACTCTAGCTCCAGGTCAATGGCATCAGAACTGTGTTGGATGCCAGGAGATCCAGGTGTTACCCGCTGCTGCAGAGTTAACTGTCTTGGTGTGTGTGGGCAAACCCCATAGGTCTGGTGGCAGAAGTGATCTATGTTGTGAGTGTTACAGTAAGAGAAACTGATTTGGAGTCAGTGTTTCCCTCTGGACTATCAGAGCTGCCTCATAATTTTCTGCACACATGAGCATATCCTGTGCAAATAGGACAGTTCAACCTTTATTTCTAATCTGAATGTTTATTTCCTTTCCTTGCCTAAATTTCCTGATTAGTTTGCTAGCAACAAATTATCTCAGCCTTTATTTATCTAGGAATTCTGAATTCTGCATTTATTATCACAGAATAATTTTGCCAGTTATAGAATACTACATTTGCTGGTGATGAGATCTTACATAAAGACAGCCCTAAGAAATCCTGTGGGACTATTAGAAGCAATGGAGTTTAGCAGGGCTGCAGAGTATCTGATTTAATATTGTTAAGATGATAATGGCCATGGATGGAGTGCAGCTCAGTGTAGCATCATGCTTAGTACACATGAAACCTCGGGTTTAACCTCCAGCACCAAACACAAAAGAGAAAGACGGCAATACTTCCCAAATAGCTCTACATTCTTCCAATCTCTTATCAAAATTCGAGCTGGCTTCTTGGCAGAAGTTGATACATTTCTCCTAACATTTATATGGGAATTCAATGGCCACATCTTGAGAAAGAAAAACAAAGGTGAAAGATTCACATTTCCTAATTACTAAACCTATTACAAAGTTAGAATATTTGAAACAGTAGGACAAAGGCATATGGACAGACTTACGGGTCAGTGTAAGAGAACTGAGAATCCAGAACTAGACCCTTGCATTTATAATCAGTTCATTTCAACAAGAGTGCAAAAGTCACTTCGTAGGTAAAAGTTTTTAAAAATAATGTTGGAACAAATGCAAAAAAATTCACATGTGGGAGAATGAAGCTGGACCCTCTACCTCATATCAGTACAAAAGATAATTCAAAATGAATCATAGACTAAGTATTAAGAGCAAGAACTAACAAAGCCCTAAAAAAATCAAACCATAGGAATAAATCTTTGTGATGCTGGATTAGGCAACGGGTTCCCAGACACAATGCTAAGAATGCAAGTAGCTAAAGAAAAGATAAATTAGACTTAATCAAAATGTAAAAACTTTTGTGTTTCAAAAGACAACAACCAGCCACGAAATGGGACAAAGAGTTTGCAAGGTGTCTGTTTGGCAAGGCTCTTGATATCATGTTCCTAATGCATGACGTGTAAAAAACTCCTACAACTCAACAAGGACGAAACAACTCAGCTAAAAAGTGAGGTAGTGACTCGTGTAGACATTTGTACTTCTGATTTTGATGGATGGACAACAAAATGGGTCACGTCCATTCCACGGGATGTAGCCTGGCAGTGTAAAGGGGAAAAGGACTCATAGCTGGTGTGGTACGAATAAAACTTGAAGATACTATGTTGAACGGAAGAGGCCACTCACAGAAGGCCGGATACTGTAAAACTGTATTCACATGAGATGTCTACGACAAGTAAATCCCATCAAGATGGAAAACAGATTCGTGGTTGGTGTGGCCTGGGAGGGAAGAGGAAACAGGAGCAACTGCTAAAGGGTTCGGGCCTGGGCTTCTATTGAGGAAGCTTTAATAAAAATGTCCTGAGATTCAATATTGGTTATTGATAGTTGCACATTTTTACAAAAAACTATTAAACTACACAATTTAAAAGATAAAAATTTTTGATATGTAAAATATACCTCAACAAAGCTGCTGTAATAATCAAATGGTGAAGGAGAATCTATACTAAACGGAGGGTAATTAGATGTTACTACCTTTTTCCTGTAATATTTTTAAAAGGCAGTCTAAGGGAATGGTAATTAATAAAAGAAATGAAACCCAAGTGAAAAGTTTCAGCAACGAAACAAGGAAAGGACATTTTTGGTGATAAATATTTCTGAATTTCCTAAAATCAGCAACGTAGGCCGCTGCTGGATGCATCTCGGCTAGAGACAGTCCCGATATGTACATGCATCGACTCTATAAATCTAGAGTTGGATGATCAAGTTAAACTTCCATTATAGAAACCTCTCCTTCCTTTTGTAAGATGCATTTTTCCTTAGGAGTTTAAATTATAAGGCTAAGATATTTTGTCAGTTCTTATCTTTTAATATTTGTATGAATAAAACAAAACTAAAGCTTCTGCCCTCTGGGAGATTATAAACTGGTATATTATTCTACTCACATCATATTTCTGTGCTTGATAAAAAAAATACAGATCATTTTTCAATTTAGTTTTTCATTTTTATTAGCCTTTATTTGTTTAACTAGCTGAGCTGAAGACGGTCTGGAACTATCTGCATGAAATGAGATATTTTGTTCTCTCCAGACAAGAGGCTTTGAAGCATCTGTTATGTCAAAGTAACCAACACGAAATGATTACTGAAATGACCACGTAGTTCACATAGTAAAAAACAACAACAACAAAGATTAGTTGTAGGCTCTCAAATTTGAAGAGCTGGCATAGTTGAAAAAAAAAACAAACAGGATCATGGATTTTAAAACTGGTGTCATTAGAAGCCTTCTGATTATTTTTCACTCAACAGAAGAGTTCCCTCTAAAGAATTTCTGGAAAACAGACTCAGGGCCAGGCTGAGGGACAGTCAGGTAGGGCTGACTTCATTGTGGAGGGGAGAGTGGCAGTTGAGTTGGCACCTTAAAAACGGTAGCTTTGGATTGAGAATCGAAAGAAAATACGTATTTCTGTTTTATAAACTATTTATAGAAACAGAATAGGTTACTTAGAGAACACAAAACAAATCATTCGTAGTAAGAACAGGAATTTTTAAGCTAATAAATCACACCACATATATGCTTAACTTGGATAGGAATCTTTGCTTAATCTCGATCAGACGGATCTGTAACTCTGCATTTTAAAGTCTAACCTTCCTCCCCCCACCTCCGCTCTCACAGTTGAGCGGCAGAAGCTGACTTAGTTTGGAGCTCTCGGCACAGCTCATTCCTGCCCGCTGCCCTCCTCTTCCTAAAATAAAGCCCCACAGTCCTCGTGAGCAGCCAAGGCCACAGTTTGGTGCCACCCACTCTCTTCTATAGAGGAACGTGGGGAGTGACTCAACTGACCACCTCGGCGTGAGTGTCTTTGTGTGCGTAATTTGGGAAGCCTGAAGTTTTGAGAGTCATTCGAACTCTAAGAAACAGAGATCGTTACTCAGCTTAGCCATATCTAAAAATAGCTCCATTAGTGAAGCCAAACACACACATAACTTGTAACATGTCCAGTGAGCTTTGCTCCTGGATGTGCCCTGGGAGGTGAAAGAGAAATGAGAAAACCAAGGGGAGGAAGGCCTAGGTTTCTGGGGATGTGAGCAAGCTGGGGTCTCAGAGAGGGGAGATCTCGCCCCTCTCACAAGCTTTCACAATCTCCTCCTCCTCTCCCCACCCAGCTGGGGCACGAGGTGCAACAGCAGGGGCGCAGAGCACAAGCTGGGGGCTGGCTGACAAGTGCCCGCAGGCCCTGCCTGTCTGTGACAGCCACCGTGCCGAGAGATGGGTGACACAGGTGGTTCCAGCAGGGCAGGCGAGAATCTCTCCCACGTGGATTTTAAGAAGGAGGAGGTGAAAGAGGAGGAGGAGGAGGAGGAAAGGGAGAAGACAACAAAGAAGAAGAAGAAGAAGAAGAAGAACAACAACAACAACAACAGCAACAACAACAACAGCAACAACGTTAACAAAAAAAGAATTGTTTTTTGCTGGGGTCCCTGCCCCGTAGCTGTCAGCCGCCGCGCCACTGCCTTTGGCAGAAGTCCTGGCTGTGCCCAGCCTGGGTGAGCAGGGAGGCCTTGTTTCCGCAGCGCGCTCTTCAAGAACCTGGGCGGACCCACTCAGACGAGTCAGGAAGTCCTCTGTTCTCTAAGCTGGGTTCTCTAACGGGCAACCCAAGCAGCCGCAGCTAAAAGCTTGTAGGGCGCTCTGAGAGGCGACTCTAGGGAGCCCCTGGTGCAGATGGGGCACTCAGGCCGGCGGGGAATCTCTGCCCAGGCGGAGAAAGCCATCTGCGTGGGGAGACCCCCGGGTGAGGGTGTCTTCTCAGCTTCCTTCTGTCCCTAGAGCTCCCCAGGGTCTTTGACACATGGCTGCTGCCCACAGGTGTGTGTTCTGCCCAGAGTGCAGGCAGGGCATCTTCGCCAAGCGGTGACCTGGTGCCAGTCACAATGCACTTCTGGTGGGTGCCCGCACTCCTGATGCCCAGCCATTCCTGTGGACCACCGAGAACCCCTGCCCCCTGAGGTGCGCATGTCCTGCCGCAAGGGGGCTTGAATTCTCTCTTAGACACTGTCCTTTTAAAGGCTCATTCTGGCACGATCACACCTGGGTCATTTCCAGCTTTACCTCTAAGACACGTGGATGTAACTAGAAATCCTGGTGAGAAATAAACTGAGCTACACTGAACTATTTGGGGGGTAAGGAATAGCCAAGGTAAGCGTGTCCAGATTGGGAAAAATGTACAGATTCAAAATATATTTTTGTGAGAAAAATAAAGCTACAAATAAATACAGGCCAGGTGGTCACTTTTCCAGCCAGGATTATCAGTCAGAGGTTCCTGTGAGCACCCGTGGGCGTACTGATTCGTGGACCACGGTCCCAGACGAGAGGCTCCCAGGCCAGGTTCAGCGCTGTTTTTGGACAGAACTCATTTTTTAGAAAATTCACTCTGAACGCTCAGCCCCCGGGACTTGTGAGCCCCATTTAAGCACAGCGATCACTACTGCCCTTGGCCCTCCCTCGCTGATTGGCTTCAGGTTATGAGTCGCTTGCCCTCCGATGGGATGATAGTCCTGCAGGCCCTGGAATAAAGCACCTCAGGTAACAGCTTGGCGAGAGACAGGCAAGCAGGTTAACAGAAGCATCTTGCGGGTTTTGAAACGGCACGAGCATCTCCTTCGAACCACCCACTGCCCGGGGACGGGATGGGCTTCTCTCCCATCCCTGCTCACACTTAAGCTGTACAACGTGACAGGAAGTCAGGAAAGCTGGGTGCTTCCTTCTAGAGCAGTCACTGTGGCACAAAGGAGCCCCGCTCTCCGACGGCTCACGAGAGCAGGCTCGGCCTTGAACCATCTCTTCCCCGGGCACAGCTGAGAAAGGGGGCCCGTGAGGAGCCTTCCCCACCCTGATTCTCAGAGCTCTGCTCACAGTCTTGTCCCAGCTACTTCACAAACTTCACAACAGGCAGACACATCATGGGGTGTGTGACCCACACAGGCTCTCTCGAAAAAGAGTTTAAGCTGGAGATGCAGCTCCTCAGCCCTAAGTGTATGGACCAAACCCAGCCAGTGCGCTCTCTAAATGAGGCTGTTTGTTCCCCACGTTCCTGAAGAGACCATTTTGTTTTAATATTAGTAATAAGCAGCTTAAATCTGAAAACATAACAGAAATGCATGAAACTTCAGTAGATGAAAATGACCCCTTTGGAACCCAGTCCAGTTCAGAAATAGGTTGCAGTTTGAAATCTAGCAAACAGTATTAAGAAGCGAAGGTTTCACTTTTATCTTATTTATATTATGCAAAATGTGTTTACTGTAGCATTTCTGACAGATATTTTTCCCATGATCCTTGAGAACAAATACTTAGATACATTACATATGTGATCATTTTCGGATGACTATTGAAGGAGGCAACTAAAAGGAAACAACAAAGCCTTATACAATCAAGTGGGAAAATTCCTTGCCTACAGAAATTTATTTGGGCAGAATCTTGCATAAAATCTGAACTGAATAGTTAGATTTCTTTGTGCAAAAAAATCAGAAAGTACTTTTTTATCTTATTTATATTTTGCATAACATAAATAAGATAAAAATGAAAAAAATGATTACTTATATTTCCTTGTGCAAAAAAATCAGAAAGTACTTTTTTTGTAACACCGAGTTCCGTATTGGTAAACTGGCCGGCCGTGTTTCTTCAGCACCCATTGCATTATGGGAAGCCTACTATGTATGGTACACGAATTTTTTAGGGTGGTGATGGGGAGTTTATTTCTGAGAAACTTGAAGTACAAGATGAAACGAAGTAATTACCAAGATAAGGATCTTTAAATATATGAGAATGTACATATATGCCAGGTATATAATCTTAATCTATCACAAAAAACCAAAATGGCTCATTTATCCATGTGTTTAGAAAGTGGTAGGGAATTTATAGACAGGCTTCTGAAGACTTCTCTTGAGAAAAGCCAAATTTGAAAAACTACCTTTCCGACCGCTCTGTCCTTTCTGTTACAAGTGTGAATGCAGCTGGGAGCTCCCCCGTCTGCCTTGGTAGAAAAGGAAACGCAGGAATCCAGCCTAAGACACTTCGCGGTGATGGCACAAAGGGGCCCATGGTCTGGGGAGCACCTGTCTGGGAGTTCTGAAGGAGAGTGGAGCGAGCGGCAAGTTGGCAAGGGAGGGAGGCAGGCTGCCCTCTGTGTGAAGCAGACCAAGAGAAGCAGGAGAAAGGGCATTTAAGGTGTTCACAAAACATTCGACATGGACTCCACAGCTCTGCAAATCCTTCAAAGTCTAAACACAAGTTGCCTTTTGGGTATCTTCAGAAGTGATGGGGTACATAGAATGTGCCATGTATCAGTTACTTTTCTTGTTGTTGAGACAAAATACCCAACACCCAGCGTTAAAGGAAAGAATGGTTTAATTGTTCCACCGTTTGTAGAGGCTTCAGTTCATAGTTGGCTGGCTCCAAGGCAGGGAAGCACTGCAGAGCAGAAACAGTTCACGGAAGGCAGAAGGCAGCAAGGGACAAGGGCTGAGATGGTTCTCCTGTCCCCTATATCATGTCCAGGGTACCTACGCTAAGGACGGGCAGCATTCACACCCAGGGTGGGACACCATGCATCCTACCTAGAACTATGCCAAACCCATCAGTGGACTAATTTGAGTATTCACACACTGTCTTGGTTACTTTTCTCTTCTTGCTGAGACAAAATACCTGATACCCAAAGTTAAAGGAGAAAAGGTTTATTTAGCTCAGAGTTTGTGGAGGTTTCAGTCCATAATCAGCTGGCTCCAAAGCAGGGTGGCATGGAAGAGGGGTAATAGCTCACAGTGATGGAAGACGGCAATGAAAGAACCAAAAGAAGGGAGCAAGCCTTCTTCCTTCCTTACGTGGTATGCAGGCTCTCCACCCCTAGGGTGGGTCCTCTACACCCTAGGCTGTAGAACTGCTGACTCACTTAACTAAGCTTCTAAACTTCTCAATTCCACATAATGTATCAACCATTACACACACCCTTGATCCCAGTATTTCCTGCTCTAGATTCAGCCACCTCTGAAAAGCCCCACCTATGACTGCATGAGGCTTTGGGTGGTGGCGGCGAATACATCTAGACACAATTCATGACAAGCTGCATAGAACTCTAGCTGATACTGAGGTCTCAAGCCTTTTCTCCCTATACTTCCAGTTTCATTTACTAAGTAAACTTCTACTTTGATTTCAATTTTGTGTGAAATGGAAGACATTGTGCACATTCCTGGGAAAATTCAAACATACTCTGATTCTCACGGATGACAATCTGGGGGAGACACTGTCCTTTGGAATAGAAAGATAAACATACACCTTATGAAGCTGTCCATCATTCTTCACCGTGGCCTTGGTTATATCACAGAGACACAGTGGTCTACAGAGACTCGGTGCTGAGTCTGGAGCAGAGAGATGTGAGGTGACTGGGGTCACTCAGAAGGGAAGGGTCTTTCTGGTTCCTCTTCTCTTGTTCCTTTATTTATAAGGAAGCATGGGCTGAGTCAGTTCTCAGCGAACCGCTCAGGCCACAGAGACCAGCCCGTGGGCTTGTGCAGGTCACTGGAGAAGCAGAAGAACAGAGAGAAGGAGGCCAGGCACCCTGTGAGATGTGTGTTCTGGGGCACATTCAAAGAGATAGAGGAGTGCCGGAGCAAATGGGTCCACAAGCTTGTATGAAAGATGTATTCTGTCAATTTACAGGTAGTAGAGGTGAAATATTGTTTGGTGAAGTGCTAGTAACAATATGGGTTCAATGAACTGAAAAACCCTCTAGCTTTAAAAAGCAACCAATCAATGGACAGATGTATATCAATTATCAAAACGGAACCAAGAACAGGCATAATCCAATAACAGGCAAAATAACTGAAGCAGTGATGCAAAACCTACCAATTAAGAAAGCCCAGGTTTGGAGGGATTCACTACTGAACTCTACAAAAACTTCAGGAAAGTTCTAATACCAGCATTCCTCAAGCTTTTTAACGAAATTAAAAAGTAATTTCTGGAAACTACCATTATGTTGATTCTAAAACCAAACAAAGATCCAACCAAAAAAGTACTATAGACCAATCTCTAATGAATATAAATGCAAAAATCTTCAACAAAATACTAGCAAACAAAATGTAACAAATCGTCAAAAAGGTCATACATTATGACCAAGCAGGCTTCATTCTAGGGATGCTATGATAGTTCAACGTACACAAATTAATAAACAAAACATCACATCAACAGAAGCAAGGACAAAGCTTGCATGATCATTTCAATAGACACAGATAAATAAAGCCTTTGACAAAATCCAACATCCTTTCATGATTTAAAGAAAAAAGACTGAAAGATAGGTACAGAAAGACTTTATCTCAATCTGATAAAAGCCACTGATGACAAATCTACTGCCAACATTATATTAAATGGCAAAAATGTAAAGCTTTTCTTCTAAACTTGGAAACAAGACAAGGATGTCCACAGTCACCACTCCTGCTCATTGCAGTACTTGAAACATTAGAAAGAGCAATTAGGCAAGAAAAAGAAATAAAAGAAACATGTATAGAAAAGGAACTAAATGTTAAAATGGAAACACTTAAGCTGCTGGAAGACAAAATAGGCAAAAACTTTCTGAACAGAACCCCAGTTACACAGGGGTTAGTGCCATGAATCAACAAATGGGGTCACATCAAATTTAAAAACTTTTGCACTGCAAAAGAACAACTGGCAGACTGAAATGACAGCCTACAGAGTGGGAAAATTTTCTGCCAGATGTTAACTCAGAAGATTCATATCTAGAATATATGAGTAACTCAAAAAAATTAGACCCCACTTAACGAGAGATCCAAATAAAAAGTGGCAAGAGAAATGAATGGACCCTTCACAGAAGTGTGGATGGGCCAATAAACACAGGAAGAAATGCTTAAAATTGTTGGCCATTCAAGAAATGCAAATTACACCAAAAGTGAGGTTCTAGCTTACCCCAGAAAAAAAGGCCATCACCAAGAAATCAAATAGTAACAAGAAAGGCTGCAGGGAAAAAAGAACATTTCTACATTGTTGTATATAATCAACAATGTTTACTAGTTTCCATGATTGAATGTAAACTAGGACAATCGCTATTGAAATCAGTAGGGAGATTCCTCAGAAAACTAAAACTAGAAATTCCATTAGACTCAGCTATTTCCCTTCTAGGTATATTCCCGAAAGAGTTAAAGACAATGTGTGACAGTGATACATGTATAACCATGTTTACAGCAACACGAGTCACACTGGCTAACTCTTGGAAGCAGCCAAACATGTCCATCAGCAGATGAATGGATACAGAAAGCACAGTATGTACACATGATAGAGCACTACTCTGCCTTAAGAAAGAGAAACGGATGCACCTTGAGACTATAAAGCTGGGAGGAATAAACCAGACGTACAAACTTAGAGCTTGTACAGTTTCTCTGACATGAGAAATCCAAAGTATAAATAAAGAGCAAAATAAAAGGTAGACAATAGGAAACAGACAATGGATCTTTCTCAGAGGGGTTAGGGATCAGCTGATGGATGCAGAGGGGGGCAGAGAGTGAAGAAAAAGCAAATGAAAACAGGAAGTTAGTTGTGTTATGTGCACGTACCAGCTCCATACAAGGAACGCAAAGATTAGGTACCACACACGTGCTCTAATGGAGAAGGCAGTCAAGCAAAGTTATAGATACAGATTTTTTTTCCCTGCAACATTTCAAACCCAGTTTAATCAAAACTGAGCTTATTATCTTTTTCTCTTAAGCAAACTGTAAAAATTCTTTTATTCCCCTTTACGGATGAGAAAGTTTAGTCTTAAGGAAGTTAACAAGATTGCAGCTAGTAAGTGGTAAGATTGAAATCGAGGGCTGTTTTATTCCAAACTAACATTCTTTTTACTATCCAGCTGTTATGAATTAATCTACTTTTTTTTTCTAAAAAAAATACCTAATAAATGCATTCATTAAAATCTCATCTAGTGAGGTGCCACCCCAAAGTTATTCTCCCCAGATTTTCAGAGGAAAAAAAATCATAAAAATCTTAGAAATTAAGTTTACTGAGTTTGATTTTTTTAAAAAATGTGACAGCTAATCAGAATAAACAGACAGATCAGTAACAGATTAAGTTACATCTATTTCAATTGGACGTTCCAATGCGCTTCCCTCCTCCCCATCCTCGAACCACACCCTCGTGGCCCACACAGAGTGTAGTGAGACCTTTCAGACAGGAGTGCAGTTCAGGTCTAACTACTTTCCTTTGGAGCACCTGATTTTCATTCATCGCATAATAAAATCCCGCAACAAACAGCTCTGTAACACCTCGCCAGACGGGACGGCTGAGGGGAGAGCAGAAAATTGGCCACAACAGAGAAGTCTGCACCCCCTATGCAGAGAGCAGCAACGCGTGTGCCTGCGCCAGTGACATGCAAACAACGGGGGTGACAGCATAAGAAACAAGAAAGAGGCTTTTTTAGAGCTTCCTGAAAAGGGAGGTGACACCAGGGGTGCGGGGGATAGCCGCTAGGAAAGTCAGACTTAGCACAGAGGACAAAAGAATGCAGAGATGTCCCTCAATTTCCTTTGATGCCTGACATCTAAAAACTCTTTTCAGTTCCCTGTCTGGAACCCCAGGGGCACAAAGGGACTGCAGCATGTAACGGGTGGCTGAGTACATTTGACATAAAAGGTAAGGTTGGCTTCTTAAAGGCTCCTCCAATCCAAAGGAGAGGCGAGAGGCTGAGCTGCTCCCCACCAGGCTCCCCAACTTCACAGTAAGCCCGCTGTTAAGGAGGAACAACAGAGGGCTTTATGAGGCTTTGAAATCTCACAGAAGTCTGGTCGGGGGCAGCTTCACACACTTTTCTGGGCAGAAAGCTGGGCATGTGGCCCTCAGCGCATGGAAACAGCACAGCTCGTAGCACAGAATGGAACAGGCCGGCACCGGGCCAGGCCAGCCACCCGAGGCTCCTGGCTCTCCCAAGGGTGCACTATCACAGCCTTAGTCTCTACAGGGCAGCACCGCAGGGCTCAGGGTGCACACATGTGCAGTGCCAGCGAGGCGAGAGCCGGGCGGCAGGGAAATGCAGTACTGATGGCCTGCGGGGTACTGGTGGAAGGGAGCAGAGTGACCCGGGGGAAAGTCCCCTGGCCCTCTCTCCACTCCCTACCTCGGCTCCTCAAGTGGACATTATCTCCAGTAGTCTCTTGCCTTTTTCTTCTCTTCTGGCACCAGACACTGACCCTTCTCTCCCAAGCGAGTTCCAGAGCGCATTCTCTACTGTCTCCCAGGGATCTTGCTCCATGCACGAACAACTTGCTGGTATTTCTGCTTCGCCCTTTCTATGAATTAATTGCTTTCTCCTTAGAAAATGAGCAGGCTCAAGTCTTTTTCACGTGACCGGAAATACTTTATTCTGATTATACAAATGATTCATAAATTCATGAATATGTGCTTAGTAAAACGTTTCCAATTACGTGTACAGCCAAGTCTCCCCGGAACGGGGCGCCCTCCCCAGCCTCAAGCCTTTACCATCCTTAATCACTGCTACCCCTTGCGTGCGTGCGTGCACTTCCAGACTTTCCACAGACAGTGTCGTCCCGCCTGTTGTCTCCCGGGTGCAGTTGTCCTAGTGTACTCTGTCCCGCATGGAGAGATTCTGTTTGTCCACGCTGCCATGAGAATGATCACACCAACAGATCCGTGTCAGCCTTTTATACCTGTGGGTCTGTACCGCCCCCCACAGTGTAAACGCACCACGCCACCGGCCGGGGCCTCCTGCTCACGGCTGAGGGCTCGCGGTTTCTTGCCATTGCAAACAGTGCTGGAAAGGACAGCGGCCGTCACTGCTTCTCCTTGGTGGTGCCTCGGGGTGAAGCTGCTGCTGTGTCCTCCTCCTAGAAGGTTCTACCCAGAGGGCGTGGCGGATTTCCTTCTTCCTAGTCCTCCCTTCCTCTTGATGTCACCAAATTTTTATTTTGCCAGTTTAATGAGGGGAAACAGCACCATAAACTCTTATTTATCTGACTATAATATTATTAAATATATTTTCATATTTTAGATTTCATGTGCACATTGTATATTCTTTCATATGTGTATTTTTTCTTCACAGAGTTGTCCATTCATGGCCTTTGACTTATTTTGTAATGGATCAATGGATTATTTTTGTTATAATTGTGAGGTTATTTCTATTATGAATATCAAAATTGTTTCATATTTTCTCTCACATAGTAGCTTACCTTTTAATTTTGTTTGTCATGGCTTTTGCTGTCCAAAATTTCATTTGGGTGCAATCCAATTTGTTTTTATCCTTCATGTTTTTGCATTTTTACATCTAATTTAAGAGAGTTTTCTGTCCTCTAAAGTCATAAATATGTTGTCTCTATTTCCCTCTATTTCTTTACTTTTTATTATTTAATTCCTGTTTATGCTTTGTTAATGAGTTAGAATTAGTTAATTCTTGTCCAACTCAGTTGACAACCTGAATTGTGGAAAGAATTAAGTTTGTGAGTCGAGGAATCACTTGTACAATATGTGTGTTTTCTGAGATACTCATTTTTGTCTGTTTCTGAGATACTCATTCTATCCTATTGAATTATTTGTCCACTATTGAGCCAATACCACACTGTTTCAATTATTGTAGAGTTATAATATGGTTCAAACTCTGGTAAGATAAGTCTACCCATCTTTGTCTACAAAATTGTCTTGGCCATTCTTGTGTATTTTCTTTTTATTGTGAAGTTCAAAATCAGTTTTGTCAAGTTCCAATTGCTTCTAATTTATTTAACCACAGAACTCATTTTTCACAGATGAATGTTCAGAAGAACACACTTCCGTGATACAATGGCTCAGTGGCCCCAGGATTTATTTTGTTTGGTCAGCATGATGTTGATCCATTCATGTTTTTAAAAATGTCTGACACCTGTCCATGAGCCAAAGGTAAATCAGGAATATGCAACAGGGTAAGTGTGTGTGTGGTGGGCTGTTTCCACCTTCCCACAGGCACCGACTGGCTCAAACCAGGAGGTGACCCCTGCTTCTATTTACGCAGGCCCTCGGTCCAACTTCTCTGGTTTCTGAACCTGACCCATTTCCATCATTTATGCAGCCTACCTAGATCCTACACAGCCTTTGTCTCTGAAAACCCTGCATTATTATAACACCATCTGAAGTGGTCTCGTGTGTGTGTCCAATTCAGTCTGTGTCTGCGCTGCCACTGTAATGAATTTTCGACATAAATATAAGTGATTATTGCTCTGGCTTAAATGATTTGGTGACTACTGGTTGCTTTTAGGACCAGATCCATTTCTTTCTGCACACCCTAAGAGGCTCTTCACAACCTGGAACAATTTCATGTGTCATGTTGCATCATCTCCACGTTACTCCTTCTCCAGGCGCTGGACCTATCCACAGTTGCCAGCGAGTGTCCATGCATCCCTTTGGACCCAAATCTAAGTCCTCCTCTGCAGGGATGCTGCGTCTCCCCCCGCGGCTGACCTGGCTCTCTGCCTTCACTCTCGCTCCATCCTTTCTCTTCACGTTCACTTACCTGGGTAACTTTGACACCTCTGGCTGTCAGACCCGGTTCCATCTTACCCGCTCTGTAACGCCCTCTCTGAATACTGCCCCTGAAGCTCCCGCCTTGTCAACACCATCAGAAGAAAGGATGGGGAGAGATTTTCGGCGCCCCTCTTCCCCTCACTCCACCTCTGCACAGCAAGTGACCAACCTTCTTGTTTCCTTTCCACGGAAGGCTGCATCTGTCTTGTGGTGGGAAGCTGGATGTTAATCAAGTGTCCTAGTGTCACCTAGGACGGGGGCAGTGTGGCTGGAAGTCTATTCATTCAGTGAAACCGCGGGAGCAAGAGAAAAGTAGAAAGAGGAACGGAAGACTTAACAGATCAACCGTTGCCTCCAGTCTTGGGCTCTTAATTACATAGAATTTTATTTATTATTTGAAACCACATAGCAAATGTGACCAAACAGCCACATTGTCAAGGAGAGGCTGAAATTAACTCTGTCTTGTGTTTTAACAGGTAGTGTGGACATGATTAGCGTGGCTGCTTCTGAGTAAGAGCTATGCAGGGAGAACAAACATCACTGGTTCCTCTCCTAACCTAACGTGAAGGTTAAGTTTGTCTTGCAATCAATATATTTTTCATTTTCATTTCCAAAATACTAAAGGAGTTTGATGGAAATAAATGATAAAGAAATGTGAATAGTTGCTTTTGTTATTAGTTATTCATCAGTCTATAAAGTTACACGCAGTGCTCAAATAGGACTGAAGGGTACTCTTTGGCAAAATACTGGCATTCTTCCCACATACTGAAGACCGAACAGTTAGGCCAGCTGTGGCCGGAACCAAAAAAGAGTTATCTCACCAAGAAACCTAAACCCTAAGGTCACATTTATAGAGCATTCTTAAATGCTGATTGGTTCCACTTTGGCACTTTTAGCATCTGTCTAGCAGACATGTGTATATACATATAAAACACAAAATTCCAGGCATGTAACATTGAAGTTTCAAGTTTAAACACACAGGAAACTGAGAAGTTACGGTGCTCCTAATAACTTTAACTTACGCTTTTTATATAAGCTATACACGGTAAGTTTAGATACTAAAAGGTTAAGCATTGATCTGAAACAGAAAAGGACACATGTACCCACTGCCCAACATCTCCCCTTGTTTTGAACGTGTACCTTTATTTTGAAAGAACCGCACGCTGTTGTAAGCTGGTTTCCATCCACATCATGAAGACGGGCGAGCTGGAAGTGAGCCTGTGTCACCTAAGTATTCAGGTGGCTTAAAGTTGTCTATTCACACTGCATTAAAAACATCTCTACACTGCATTAAAAATGCTGTGATGGTTCAAGACATTTTTAAGACCAGAGAAATTTTTTAAAAACATAGAAAGCACTTATTTTCAAATTAAAAGAAATATATAATCCTTTCAGGTGCCTTGAATGTTCTATAACAGTTAAAAGAACAACGACAACAAAATTCTAACGGACTTAAAATCTTTTCAAGTCTACTTATTTTGTAACACTCCTATGTTACAGAAATTAGAGAAGAAATTCTGTTAGGCTGGAAATAAGCACCTACCTCTCTTGAAGGGCATAATTTGCTTCACAAATAAGAAAAGAAAAAGCTTATTTTGTCCTACCACTACATAGCATATTAAGTTTAGAGTTATACATTAAATAATTTCCCTGTGAGTTGAGGCCAAGTGCACATATTTCCACCCAAGGGAAAAAGTTCAGAGTGAATGAAAACAAAACTCAACAATGAAGGTCTTCAGGTAGGGGCAGCCGGCCAAGCTCCAGTTTAAAAGCCCAGCGTGGTGTGTGGGTCTTATTTGAATGTGCAAGAAAACACTAGGAATTGCTAAGTACTGTACCAGGCTTGCTTTGGAGTTCTAACGAATCACCCAGACTGTGCTGACTGCTAGAATAACCAGCAGTCTGCTTTCGGGTAGGCCTGACCAGACCATTTCGGACAGTGGAGAAAGTGAACTATAGCCGGAGCCTGCCAGGGGAATCCACAATCGCTTCTAACAACTCATTCTAGTATTCAATAGTTCTGTCAAGAAATCTTCCCAATATCTCCAGTAAATCCTGTGTGCTGAAATTTAAGCCAGAAAACTGGCCCCAGTGTGCTCTGGGCACCCGGTCCCTTGACCTAGAGGTTACCTCACACTAAGGACTCAGACAATAGCACTGATTCTCTGAGTCTTACAGCAGTCTCCCAACAGTCACTGAAGAGAACCCGGGCCAAGAAAGTGCTCCACAGAGAAAATATATGTCCTATTTTGTTACACTATTTGGGATATCATCTCATTAATCTGGTTTTCTTTCCTTAAATGTGGCTACAATGTTAAGGCCAGAAAAGCAGTAGATGACAGAAAAGCCAGGTTCTCTATGTTGCCACTGCGCTGGTCAGTAGACAGTCAAACTGACTTTTACTACCTGGGTCATAGAGAACCAAGTCATGGCTGATCAAAAGAATTTCCACAGTTCCTGACTCAGTGAAGCTCTATGTTGTACGATTCAAGTAGACTAAAAGAAGTGGCTTAAATTTGGCCATGAGGAAAACTGACCCAGCTGGCTAGACCGTGTTTTCCTGTGAGTTCACATATGTGGTATAAAGTGTGTTGTCAATATTTTCAATCAAAAAAGCTGATCACAGGCCTATGATTGCATTTCCGCATCCTCAGAGTCTAAGCCCCCTCTGCAGGCAGCTGGCGCTCAGAAGCACCTGTCCAACGAGTCTCAGCAGGACGGCTGTGCCCCAGGAGCCATGGGCAACAGGTTCAACTCCAACTCTGTGTCTTCCTGGAGCTCACAACAGAGCGGCCATGACACCCCAGCACTGACGGGAGAATCTGCGCACTGCAGTGCTGGTAGACAGCAGGAAATGTAAATTCTGGAATGAGATTTACAAGGGACTTTGTGGACAGGAACTAGAAGGTTGTTATAGTGTAGTCTGGAGTGGCCCCCAGAAGCCTTGTGTTTGGAAGTGGGGCTTTTGGGAGGTGACTGGGTCACGGAGGTGCTTTATTCAGTGGAGCTTTGATCTCCTGAAGCGTTCTGAGCTGGCTTGCTGCTAGGAGTTGGGGGCTGGTCCACAGTGATGGTCACTGGGGTGTGACCTGGAGTGTCTATCTCCTTCTCTCTGCTTCCTGTCCACCGTGAGGTGAGCAGCTTTCCTCTACCAGGTTCTCCCACCACACCATTCCTGCCTCGGAGCCGTCAATTATGGACTGAACTCTAAAAGCCCTGAGCCAAAGTAAACCTCTCCTTGACGCTGTGTCAGGTATTTTGTTTCAACTAGGAAAAAGGGACCAAGTCAGAGACAACAACATTTGTTACCTGGCTGGTAATTACAGCTGCATCACAGCAAGAGATGTGGGGAATCAGATGGTCAACTGCAGAATCAGAAATAAACCTAATCAGCTCCCGGGCTCACCCAGAAAGAAGGTCCGAGTGCTGCTGCGAGACGCCGAGCCGGACGCTCAGTGCTGAATACCTGGGAGAGGCGGCACTTTCGATTTGGCTCTGAGAAGCCTGAAGAAGCAGGGTGATGGGTACTGCAGGCTTTGGGGGGACCATGGCAGCACAGTAGGCGGTTGCTTTGACTCAGTGTGAAAGGGAAGGAACTACAATGAGTCTGAGGAGTGCAAGTTTGGAGAAGGAATGACTGTTTCATTTTGGTTTTGTATGTGCGTGTACGTGTGTAAACAGCGGTGAGATTTGGCTTCTCTCTCTCTCTTTTTTTTTTTTTAGCAGTACCAGGGATCGAACTCACAACCACGTGCTTGGAAGGCAGGCGCTTATGCCGCTGAGCTAAATTCTCAGCCCAGTTTGGCTTCTCTTAAATGTGCAGATTGGGGAGAATATTTTATAATGACAGCAAAAGAGAGGATGAGGAGAGACGCAGGATCATATCACATGAGAGAGCACAGTTTCAGGAGAGAAATCTAAAGCAATTCAATCAACATGACTAGACACATGAGCATAAATGAGGCCCTGGCCTGGTGTAAGAATTCTCTCCACACAGGACCCGAGGGACTGGGGATCAGGACAGGCAGGCCCAGGTCCCAGTCCTCATGGGCTTACATTCTGGTGAAAATTATTAGGACTGGAAAGAATACCAGTTCCTAAAGAGTAAAATAAATGTGGTACATGACACTCTCCCTGGTGAAAGCTGCTGTGCATAGTAAGAAGTCAGCCTGCAAGGGGCTGGTGTGAGCGGCAGGCTATGAGGCAGCAGTGCCCAGGGCCCCAGCTTGGCATTTTTGGCGTGGAGGAGTGTAGGCCATGGAAAATTGCGCAGCCTGAAAGCACTGTTTTTTGAAATATCCCTCAGTCTTAGACAATGGTATAACAATGACCTCTAATTTCCCCACATGATGGCAGCCTTGATTCTGAGACTGAAAACTGCTAAACTCCCTGCTCACCCTCAGCACCTGGCTGACAGATGGCTGCGCTGTGTGTGGAAGGAGCCGTCTCTGCCAGCCCTCTCGTGGCATTTCCCCACTAATCGGGGCACCGGGCTCCGAACGCGTGTTCTCCGTGATACTTCACTCCATGTAAAAATATGTGAACTGTATTTGAATTTGGTGCATAAAGAAGGATCATGAGTGAGATTCAACTGCTTGAAGCACAGGAGATTCGGAAGACAAAAAGAACAGCCGAAAAACATGTGTATCCTCTCCCCCTCTCCTGGGGGCCGTGAGTTGACAAAGCTAGAGAGACCATTCTGCATGCCTTTTAAAACTTGGACAAATCCTTTGCGCCTGCCCATATCAGAGTGGTCAGCTGCATCTGAAATAATCAGGAGTGACCTCTTTCAATGATTATCTTTTTAAAAGCAGCATGATTGCCACAGCGTGAGTTCAAACACTATGCATGACAATGACAAGCCAAACTACTTAGAACTTTGGTTGTGGAACCTCAAGAGCCCTCAGAAACCTCTCCCCTCTTGAAGGTCTCCCCTAAATCAGAAACCCAGTGCATGCTAGCATTCCTGATATAAGGCCATTCAGCGTTTGCCTGAATACTTTCTGTGATGAGGTGCTCACCACCTTACAAAGCAGCCATTTCACTTTTGGTCGTTTGGCCCAGTTGAATTGCTGTACAGACTTCCTGCATCCAGAACCGCACGCTACTTGATGGTAACTTTCCCCGAATGTGTCTTCTCAGGGGCTTCAGATTAAATTAATTTTCCTCTAAACCTCTCAAATAAGGAACACATAGTCAAACTCTTCATTAGAATTTTAAGGAATATTTAATATCAGTTTCAAAGTAATAGTACAGTTGTGTGAATACCACTGTATTTAAGGTCCATTTTAGGAATGAGAGATGGAATCCATGAAAAGTAAAATGTATTGGGAAAATATTTTTTACATCACATAAATTACTGAAGCATTTAGTACCATGATTGAATACTGAGTGACTTCATATCATGCAATTTTTATTTTAGTTAAAGAATAGAAAGTGACTTAATTAGTTTTCCAAAACTATTTATCTATTTACTTCTAAACACCTGTACAAGCATTTAAAATATATGTGTGAAATAAAGAGAAAATATATTCTCTTAAAGTGTTCACTCAGATATTATGAGAAAGTACAAAAATAGGCCCTGGGGGGAAAAATAAATGAGCAAATCTAAAAGATCTAACAAAACAAACCAAATCCAGTGTTTCAAAGGTCATTTTAAAATCGCTGCACAAAGCATCCAGTGTGCACAGAAGGCTCTGCCCCCCAAGTCACACTCCCTCCCCCACAGGCTGATCTATGGAGGACACAGTTCCAGCCATCCACACCGACAGTCACCACAGGCTCAGCAGGCACAGGCGTCCCAGCTTCTCTCCAGAAGCCCCTGCTGTGCTGCGTAACCCACCTGTGCCCTGTCCCTGAGGTGGGTACGCACTTCCTTTGCTTTCAGACGTTTCCCACAGATCTGTTCTGGTTCCCCCCCACCCCTTTGAAAATGTCACCATTCATTCCTAGCCGGCTACTTTGAAAACTTTAATTACCATGATAAACATGGGTTTTTCTGCTGCTTGACTAACCTCTGTCATGAAGGGGACGTGGGTTTTGTCCTTGCAGGTGATAGGAAGAGGTATGGTTCCTGGGAGCAGAACATGCATGCTCAGAGTCCTGCAGGGCAGGGTGAGGTGTGCATGTGCCCTTGGTGATGCAGGATGGAGCCAGCAGTGCTGGGGTGGCCCAGCAGTGCCAAGATGGCCAGTGCGGGTCATGGCCCAGCTCACTCAGACTTTTGGAACGGGCACCAGGGACAGTGCGGTGCGTGTTGTTTGCCTTTCTCTCTTACACACGGCCTTGCCCTTCTGAGTGAGCCAGACAGTAGCAAGTAACGCCACTCTGCAGGAAGGCACTGGACAGACTGCTCCATGGAGAGAGCTGCCCCCAGCCTCTGCTCAAATAGGTGAGCAGATCCTTGTTCCATGGGGGACACTCAGAGGGGACCAGGACACAACCTTCTTCTCTCCAGTTTAGCCAGTGCATGGTTACCCTGGGGAGAGAAAGGAAACAGCCCCAAGGAGAGCTTGGGGCACATCTGAGGAGAGGAGTTTGTGTCTACAGTAATAATTTGTTGGCATGATTACACCCAATCATAATGTCATCCTGGATTACAGCTTAAAGACAAGGGATTCACCCCAAATGCCAGGATTTACTGACTTTTGGGTCTGGCTCATGCACAGAGTTCACTGTGTGTTACCTTTAGTGAGTTGTCTTCCCCTAGAAATAACAGCAATGTGATTCCCACACATGCTGCCTTTTGGCTCTAGCCCTTCAGATGAAGTTAGGGCTCTGACACCCTCCCCAAATCAACCACATGAGGCCGGTAGACCTGTTGTCTGTGTTACGCCTAGTCAGCTTCAGGAAAATAGTCAAGTGCAATGCGACCCTGTTCTGTAAAGTGACTGCCTTTTTATGCCACATGCATTGTGCATCTGTCAACACAAAGCAATTGCCGATTACCACCAGGCCATATCAAAGGATCAGGCCAGGATCTTTGGTTTAAGAACCTCAGAGTCTATCTGGGTTGAAGGTTATGATGTGACACAACATACAATTTGTGATCTAGGTGCAAAGCAAATATGGAAAAGGCATCCAGTGTGGCTTACGTGTCACTTAGGAAATGTCCTTTGAGCAGGATCTGAAAGGACTTATAGACTCAGTATCCATAAGAAGCACCCGGTCTCTGGTTTCTGTTATTCTTCATGAAGAACTGCAGTGCCTGAAGAAGTACAAAGACTCCTCTGGGTTCAAGGACACAGAATCTAACAACAGTTGCTTTCTAGCTGGCTGGGCTGTGAGAGTCTCAGTTACTTTTCTCTTGTTGCTGGGACAAAACACCCAACACCCAAAGTTAAGGAAGGAAAGGTTTATTTAGCTCACAATCTGTAGGGGTTTCAATCTATAATTGGCTGGCTCCAAGGCAGGGTGGTACAGCAGAGTGGTAACAATTCTGGACAGGAAAAGATACTAAAAGCAACAAGAGCAAAAGTGGAGGAGAAATTCTCTTTTCTTTCCTGTATTGTATGTAGGCTGCCTACCCTAGAGCAAGTGTAGCAATCACACCCATAATCCTGGCATTGGACCATGAGTCAATCACAAACTCTAGAAGCCTGACCTCATGACTACATGAGGTTTTGGGGGGACATCCAGACACAAACCACAGCACTCCCCGCCAGAGACTCAAGCATATCCCTTTATGCAAAGGCATGTAGTCCATCTCTAAGAATTGCCAAAGTTCTAACAGTTTCAGCATCACTGAAGAGTCTAAGTACCAAGTCTCTTCTGAGAGATAAGGCAAACTCTTAGCTGTGAGCCCCAATACAAATAAAAAGAAAGTTCAATATGTCTAACATTCAATGGCACAAGATAAACATTTTCATTCCAATAGTTACAAATAGGGAGTTACAAAGGAATGGGACCAAATTAAGTCCACAATTCTGCAGGGCAAACCAAAAGTCCTGCAGTTCCAT
Source organism: Hydrochoerus hydrochaeris (assembly GCA_004027455.1). Lineage (NCBI taxonomy): Eukaryota > Metazoa > Chordata > Mammalia > Rodentia > Hydrochaeridae > Hydrochoerus > Hydrochoerus hydrochaeris. Next base: position 93,523 of record PVLA01005751.1, on the reverse strand, counting down.
GTGCAGCATCTGAGGCAATTTGTGCCAAGTTGTGAACTCCAAAGGGCTTGGGTGGCTCTACTCCTATGGTACTCCCATAGCTTTCCTCTTGGATCCTCTTTGCTCCCTCCTTGCAGGTTCCCTCAAAGGATCCAAATTCCTGACTTCTCCAAACTTCTGGGGTCTCCACTGCACCTTTGACTTCACCCTCACAGCTTCACATGTTGCCCTTCCTGGCCTCCCAGGCCATCTGAAATTTGAGTGGAAGTCTTCCTGACTCCCTAACTCTTGCATACTGCATGCACCTAAAACGAGCCATATGGATGATGCCAAGGTCTGCTGCCAGGAGGAGCAGAAGCCAAGATTCTCTCTCTCTTGGCAGTAGGGGTCAAGTGCCTGGATCACTGAGCACTCTGAATCCAACTTTGAGGAAAGTTTCTCTATGCTGCCACCATTCTGAAACATGATGTTCTATGGCTTTCTTCTCAAAGCAAAATCTTTCACTTTTGCAGATTTGAGGCTGCAAAGAGTAGAGACTTGCTGCTTCTTGTGATGCCCTCAGGCCATGTTTTGTATTATTCTGTTCCTTCTCAGCAATGGAGATCTCCTCAGCTCTATCTTTGCAGTTCACAAATTCACAGGAGCTTCCTTTCTGGCCAAATTCAAAACATTTTAAATTGTCCTTCTGGGCTCTTTGCTCTTGATTCTCAATACAAATCTGGCTGAAATCCCCTAGCAGCAGCCATGCAACTGCATCAACATTGGACTGCCTTGAAATTTCTTCTGCGAGATTAAATAGTCTGCTGCCCTTAATCTTAGTCTGAGGTAAAGTCGCTGGACACAAGCAAAACACAGACAAACTTTCTGCTGAGCTATAACACACATTGTTTGGGGTCCAACAGCAAATGCAGGTCTTCTTCCCACTGGAAACTTCCCAAACCTGCTCTTCACAAGCAGGATTTCTATCAGTCTTCTGGTTTTTTGAGCTTTGACCAGAATCTCCCAAACAACAGCCTAAGGTGTTCCAGTTCTACTTTTTCAGCCAGCATCTCTGAACCTTTCTAAACTCTTCCCACAAGCCATTTCCACAGGCTCCTGAACCACATGATCAGGTAAAGTCATAGCAATGAACCCACTTTTCTGGTACCAAATTCTGTTTTATTTTTTTTCTCTTGCTGAGACAAAATACTCAACACCCATGGTTAAAGGCAGAAAGGATTATTTGGCTCACAGTTTGTGTAAGTTTCAGTCCATAATCAACTGGTTCCAAGGTAGGGAGGTGTGGCAGAGGGGCAACCATTCATAGTGGCAGAAGACAGCAAAAGCAGACTGATGGGATTAGGGCAGTGCCAATGCAATCATTGGACTGATCCAGCAATCACTCACTCTTAATTCCAGCACTGTACTACAAATCAATCACAAACTCTAGAATCCCACTCCCATGACTGCATGAGGCTTTGGGGACACAAACCATACCAGGAGTGTGATGGAGGTGGTGGCAGTGGTGGTTATGTGAGGGTATGGTCTCTTACACTTGCATGGATCTTGGGGCTGGTGCTAGCAGGGGAAAGAAGACCTGTCCTCTGTTCCAGGCATCATCTGAGGGCCACATTGCTGTGTCATTACTGTCTAGTTTGTTCTCCCCATCCCTGTGGTTCCCATCTCTGCCTAGACATCTCAAGCTGGCTTCTTTCAATGAAAGGATGCTCAGTCTTCTTCCCCACACCCTCCTTTATCTTTAACAATAGCTAAATAATAATACTAGCACAACCAGAATTTGATGAAAATGTACCACAGGACAGATAGGATAGTTATTTTAGTTAACCTTTATAACTATCCTATGAAATTTCTAAGTTCTCATATGCAAGTAACAGAACCAACACTACCTATGTTAACGGCACATTCATCATCGTAAACTGATGTTCCAAAAATACCTAGACTGAGTAGCTTAACTGATCTTCAGTTATTTCTCATGTTTCTAGAGGCTGGAAAGTCCAAATCTAGGTCAGGCTTTGGTATCTGGTGAGGTCTCTCTCTGGCTTGCAGGTGGTTGCCATCTAGCTGTGTTTTCCAATAGAAGAGAAAAAAAGAGAAACTACTCTCTCTTCCTCTTGTTCTAAGACTATAGTTCTGTCTATCGTGATTTAATTTAATTCTTAATGATCCTATCTATAGACACAGTTCTATCAAGGGGATAGGACTTTGCCAGTAGCCCAATTAATTAATCATTAATTCTTAATGATCTTATCTCTAGACACAGTCACATGAGGGGGATAGGACTTTGCCATGTGAAGTGGTAGTGTGAGTAGGTGTGGGTGATAAAATTCAGTCCATAGCAAGGAGAAAAGAAATCAATTGAAAGGAAAGACAGTAGATCATAAAATCTCCATGTGGTTTAAAATGCCAGGCTCAGAGAAAAGGCAGGAAAAGGAGGAAGACAGATGTCCAGAACCATACCCCAATTAACCATTTCCAGGACCATTCTGGCAGGAACCCACTGCTGTCACTAGATGCAATCTCTGGAGTTGTCAATCACTGCTGCCCAGAAACTCAAAAAGGTGCTGTTACCACCACCATTGGTGGCCATGGTATGTATCTTTCCTGCTTCTGTCAGCACCAAGTCAACATTCCAGGGATCCGATTAAGGAAGCCTAGGTTCCAAACCAGTTCCTAGCTGCAAGGGATGCTGGGAAAGCAGACTCAGACTTTTTTTTAAAGCTTCCATAATGAAAGGCAGCCTTACCTACTACCAAAATGCAGATACTATAGAGAATTCTAATCACAAGAGGAAGGTTCAAGTGCTAGATAGGCTCCCCTCCAAATGACAACCATACATGTAGTATCTCCATACAGCTGGTGAATTAACATTTGGCATACTGATAATTAAAACAAAAGTTTCATGAAAATTACCCTTACTACATACATGCCATGGACTCTTTATACTGCCTGTTCTATCTTATATTGCAACGGTAAGCAGAAACACTGAAACAACAAGCAGGATTTGGAGGCAGATTTATTTAATGTAGAACAGGCACAAACAGGAAATCAATTGTCCCTCAAAATGTCAGGCCCTGTATCTGAGATGAATACACATAGTGCTCAGATGAAGAAATGCAAATGGCACATAAATATACAAAAAAATGTTCAACATCATTGGTTATTTGGGAAATGCAAATTAAAACAACATTGAGATTCCATCTCACCCCAGAAAGAACAGTTACCATAAAAAAAAGTCACCCAGTAACAAATGCAGGCAGGGCTGTGGGGAAAAAGGAACCTTTCTCCACTGTTGGTGGGAGTGCAGACTGGTACAACCACTGTGGAAATCTGTGTGGAATTCCTAAGAAACTAGGATTAGAGGTCCCATTTGACCCAGTTATTCCTCTTCTGGGTATTTTTCCAGAAGAACTGAAAACATCATACTGCAGTGATATATGTGCATCCATGTTTATAGCAGCAGTTTGTAATAGCTAAATCTAGGGAACACCCAAATGCCCATCAACTGAGAAATGGGTAAAAAAATACATGCTATTTTTATACAATGGAGTACTACTCAGTTATAAAGAAGATTAAGCCAAGGCTTTTATAGGTAAATTGATGCAATTAGAGACCATACTTTTAAGTGAAATAAGTCAACTTTCATGTGTAAACATCATATTGTTTCTCTAGTGTAAGAAACTAAAAGAGTAAATAAGATCCAAAAGGTACAATAGATATCGTGAAAGGGAAGAGAACTGCTCAAAAGGAAAGAACAACTGAGATGGGAGAAAGGAGAAAAGGAAGGGATATATATATACACACACACACACACATACACACACACGAGAGCTAAGATAATTGTACTACTCATTTGATTAGTTCATTGAAAGGAACAGTTAGTGCTTATATAGGTTGGTCAATTTTGCATGCTTATATCTGATAATCTGAGCAACTATTTTGAAGACAATTATATGCAACAGAATAACCATGGTTAATTCCCTATCATCTTGTTTTGAAATTCTGTATCAGTTATTGCTTTTCTAAATTCTCTTTATAAAAAAAAAAAAAGTTAGGCCCCGAATGCTTAGGAAGGGAGGTTTTTACAGGGTTAGTTGCAAAAGGGAAGTACAGAGGCAGAGTACTTGGCTGTCTTTGGTTCTCACGATATGTGTCATAGTGACCAGCTATGAATCACAGTGACCAGCCGTTTCTAGGAGACAGACGTAACAGGAACTTGTAACAGGAACTGTTACCTGGGCAACTAACAGACTGGCTGGTAGGCACTTTCCACTGCTATATCATTAAAAAATTATAATCATGAAAAAAATCAATTGATTCTGAAACTCTCCTAGATCATGGACAATAATTCAGAAAACACAGGACTAAAATTAAAGTCAGGAGAAATGGAAAACACTTAAGAGGTTACTCCAATATCACAGGATTTTTTTGTTTTCTGGTACTGGGGATTGAACTCATGACCTTGCTCTTGCCAGGCAGGTGCTTATGCTGCTGGGCTAAATCCCCAGCCCCTACCATAGAATTTTGAAAAGGTAAGGGATGGAATAGGCATCTATGTGGGAATAGAACAATGAGGAAAGATACATGTGTCAGAGAAGAAATGCTGACCGGACTTCCTGATTATGAAATGTGAATTGGGCGCCAGTGTGGTGGTGCAGGCCTGTGATCCCAGCCCTCACGAGGAGGAGGCCAGAGGATTGCTATGAGTTTGAGGCCAGTCTGGCCTCAAACACAGTGAGTTTAAGCTCAGTCTAGGACACATAGCAAGAACCTGTCTCAAAAAGTGAAACAAAACAATGTTAGCTGGGGTTACGGAAAGAAAAAAAATCAAAGATGAAATCTAAAACTTGTGACTCATATAAAAATATAAAGTCTAACTAAGTTAACTCTTTCACTGAGTACGGTTATGTCAGTAGTTTGCCCAGTGCATTTTTAAGATCAATAAGAAAGATGAGGTGATTTTGGAACAAGCAGCAGAACCTGAGCAAGAAGGTCAACCAGGAAGCAGGCCAAAAAGCCACGTGGACATCAGACACACTGCACTGCAGTTTTGGGAAATAGGAAATTCAAAGAAAGAATGAGGAATTTTGAGAAAAAAATTTAACCAAAGGGGAAGAGAGTTAGAATAAGAAGGCAAAAGGAAACTCTGAAAGTAACTTAACATATGCTCAATATTTTCAGTACATTTTACTGTTGTAAAGATATTCTAAAGTTGGGCATGGTGGTGCATACCTGTAATCCCAGCCCTTGGGAGGCTGAGGCAGGAGGATTACTGTGAGTTTGAGACCAGCCTGGGCTACAAAGTGAGCTCAAGGCCAGCTTGAACTGGGGAAAAAAAAAAAAAACCTCTGAAATTTTGGGGAACTTGATCATTTTTCTCCCCTTTCCCTTTTCTCCATAAATCTTATCCCCCTTTCCTACCATGCCCCTTATTTTTCCTTTAAATTATTTGTATGTTGAACTTCTCATATAAGAGAAACCATGTGACATTTAATCTTTTGTGTCTGATTTATTTCACTTAGCATTATGGGCTCAAGATCCATCCATTTTCCTAGAAACGCTTCAAGTTTATGGCTGAGTAGTGCTCCGCTGTGTGTGCATACCACATTTTCTTTTATCTGGTGGGCATTTAGGCCATTTTCATAATTAACTTTTGTGAATTGTGCTGCTATAAGCACAGCTATACAGTATCACTGCAATATGATGACTATAACTCTTTTAGGGAGATACCAAAAAAAAAAAAATGCAGAGCTAGGTCAAATGGAATCTCTACTTCAGTTTTTTGAGGACTCTCCATGCTGATTTCCAAAGTGGTTATACTAGTTTACATTCCTACCAACAATACATTATAGAAGGGTCCCTTTCCCCCCACTTCCTCACCAGCTATATTTATGTTTGGTTCTGAGTCCTTGGTGATTGCCATTCTTGCCAAAGTATGACGGAATCTCTGTGGTGTTTTGATGTGTATTTCTCTAATGGCCAAAGAAGCTGAATTTTTTATTTCCTCACGTACTCACTGCCAGGAACAGGTGCAAGACTCTTTCCTGCTGTGCAGGCACAGCCTCTTCACTCTGTTGGTTGTGTCCTTTGCTGTATAGGAGCTTTTTTATTTAACAGATTAGCATTTATTGATTCTTATTATTTCTTGAGCAGCGGGGGTTCGGTTCAGAAAGTTCTCAACTATGTCTTCAAGAGTTTTACCTATTTTATCTTCCAGTAGATTCTATGATTCTACTTTTAGGTCTTCTATCCGTTTTGATTTGATTTTAGTACAGGATGACAGTGAAGTGTCTAGATTCATTCTTCCCCATGTGGATAACTAGTTTTCCCAGCACCACTAGGTTAAAGTGGCTATTTTTTTTTTCTCTCCATTGTATATAATTGATTCCTTTGTCAAAAATCAGCTTTTTGGATATGCGGGGCTGTGTCTGCATGCTTGGTTCCGGTCTCCGGGTTGCTGTGTCTATTTTTGTGGCACACGGCTTTTGCTTTAAAAATATTGGCTGAACTGCCATGGACCGAGCTGAGCAAGCTCGCTGAGAGTAACCCTTGCGGGCGAAATGTTGAAATGTAAGTTGAAACGAGTAACAGAATTGGACACTTGGGAATGGCTTCACAGAGCTCTGATCAATGTCTGCTGACAGACAGATCTTCAGTGGTGATGTCCCCAGGTCATGTGAATGGACGGCTCCATAATTGCCAGGCGATAATGGAAGATGCAGAGGGTATGCACACCGACTTTACAGATGACTCAGGGCCAGGGGGGGAAATTAACATCCTATATTGTTGATGCAGGAAGGAGGCAAGAAAGAGGTAGAAGGAAGAACCAAAACCAACAGTAAACTGTAACAAGGCTCAATAGAAAGTCCTGCAGCCCAGTAGCAATAAACAGACTGACTGCATCACTCCCTGTTGGGAAGATGTAATCTGATAAGATTTCTAATTCTCCCATGATAGCTGCCCAGAAAGCCTGAAATCTTTTTTTATAAATCTACTTAGACATTCTAGATAAAATAGAATATCTATGGCTTTAAATGTTTAGTTTAGAATACAAGGAAAGGACCTAGGGACCAAAACAAAGAGGTAAATGAAAAAGTAAAGGTCTATGACTTAATAACTGGGGCAGACCCAGGAATGTGGGTGTGGGGAGTGCTGCTCCCAGACACCAGAGGTTTAGGCCAGCAGGAAGTGGGGAGCTGGAGCTGAGATACCTGAGGCTGTCACTACAAGAAGGCATGAGGAATGAGAAACCATCTACCTACCAGCCTAGGAAGTGAGGGGAAACTTAGTTAACTCAGCCTAAACCAAGGATGGGAAACGTCTGTAACACTGACTTACCTAGAGGTATACATTTACACTCCCTAATCGCTCTGCAAATCTCAGTCATTAAAATGAATATGAAATGTGGCTTGAGGGTTATTACAGCCCTGGAGCAGCAGACAGAAGCAAAACTAAGGCTAAGACTGTAGTGACATAACCATAACCAACACGACAGGACACAGAGGGAGAGATGACAAAACTCCACTGAAGACGAGAACATGATCAAAAACAATAAAACCAACAAGGTCACGAGCCGGCACAACACACAGTAGATCCAGACCCACAGGAGAAACTAGAGAAGTATGTAAGACAAAATAATAGAATAGCAAGGAAGTAAAAAATAAGATAGGTAAAAATGACCAAATGGATCTTCTGAAATGAAGACACAGTCATTAAAAATTTAAAAACTCGATGTAAGGGTTAAGTGAAAGATTAGACATAGTGAGGAAAGACTTGAAGTAAAAGAGATAAAATGTTGCAAAAAGCAATAAAAAGATAGGAGATATATATTTAAAGTCCAAGACATCACTAAATGTGAAGGAAAATTTATGTTTATATGAATTATAGAAGTTGGCACTACAGAGAAAGGGAGAAAGTAAACATTCAAAAAAAGAATAGCTCAAATTTTCTAGAATCAATGACAGACATGAACCCTCAGCTTTAGGAAGCACAATGAGTTCTCAGTGGGAGAGCTAAAATTAAACCCACATTGAGACATATCATTGAGAAGCCACAGAACACACACACAAAGGGAAACTCTCCAAAAACAATGAGAAAAGAGACATTTCCTAAAAAAGACCAATTAGACGAAAGCAGATTTCTTAAAAGCAAAAACTAAAAGGTGGTAGGATGATAACATTTTCAGGGTACTGAGAAAACAGAACTGTCACAAATTCAGATGGAATCAGCACTGAAGGGGCTTATGCATAGACCCTCTCTGCAAGAACTACCAAAGGGTAGGCTCAGGAGGGATGAAAGCAAGACCAGAAAAGAGACCTGAAAACAGCAATGCTGAGCAAAGAAGCCTGCAGAAATGGGGAAAATCTAAACACATGCTTATTTTTATAGCAAGAACACAAAAACAAGAAAAAAAAATTAACATTAAGATAAAATGGGAAAATAATGACTAATCATAGATCAGAGTTAATTATAGATTCTATGAAATCAAAGATGCTTATACATTTTTAAAAAATCACATTAAAAGGAAAAGAAAATATAAAATTTCCAAATAAAAAACCAAATAAGGAAAAGTTAGTAAACAAAACAGATGATAGGAAAGAAGGGAGGAAACAAAGGAACAGAAAAATCATGATAAATACAAATGTGATAGAAACAATGGACTAAAACTTGGATTAAAAGGTAAAAATAATCCACATGCCACTTACAAAGAGAGACAACTAAGGTACAAGGATATGGGAAGTTAGAAAGTTAAAAAGAAAAGAAAGAATATATTTATATATTCCACTTAATGTGAATATTTGCACATTTCCTTGTGATTATATCCATGTGTTCATGCTGGATGCCAGCTAAGTCCCTAAGTGCTCTTAGATGATATTCTGTACTGTGGGCTTCAGATAAGATAACAACAGACCTGTTGTTTTAAATAAGAATTTAAGATATAAAGAACTGTTGTGATAAAATCAGTCATTACACAGGATATGAGGAAAGAGTCTCACGAAGATCTAACAATTCTAGATAGGTCACATAATCTCCAAATATGTAAGACATAAATTAACAGAATTACAAGTAGAACTACAAGCATGTCTGGAGATTTTAACATACCTCCTTTGGTTCTTGATAGGTTAAACAGAAAAAAAAAAACAACTCATACAGCTATAGCATACTTGAACCACCAAGTCAACAAGCTTATCCAAAGGATAAATATGGAATCCTACAGAATGTTAATTTGCTATTAATGTCTTTAATTGGTTTCAAATTGTTTCCCCCAGAATCATGCATCAGGTGAAGAGTCTGGTCAAATAACTCTAGACTGTTTAGTCTAGTCTCAATAAATATTTCACTTAAAGATTTAAAATTTAGGCTGGGTTTTTCTTGTTTTTTTTTTTTTTCAAAACCCCATAAAGCACTATGATGACTTATGGCTTGAGGTATAAACCTCAACATTCCCACTGTGTTCCACTTTGAGTTTGGTGTGGGGTGGGGATCACCAAGTTAAACCCAAAGAAAACTTCATGGGTGTAGTCCAAAGGGAACCAAATCAAACGAACCAACAATTTTGCACAAATTCCCAAGAGCCAAAACCACTAAATTTCACTCAGCAACAAAGACTTATATTAGGCCCCCTCATCAACTTGAGCCCAGTTTTCCTAAACCTCAGACATGTTAGGGCACTGTAAAGTTTGAAAGATGAGCAAAAGCCTAGGTTTTAAAAGAATTAAGTTAAAAACTATTCAAGTGTCTGTAACACTCTGGAGTCTCCAAGAGGACATGGTGGAGCCTTTACCATGGCATAAAATTACTGAAGGAATTCATCATGCGAGGTCCTAGAACCTTCTGCCAGACAGAAACATTCCCTTCTATACATTTACCAGTTGTGTACTAATGTTTAACAAACAAATGCTAGCAGCATTCTAACAGGAAAAACAAATACCGAAGCATGTGTTGAAGTAGTCTATTGGGCTAAATTTATAACTAACATCTTCGTAAAGGCAGGATTGGTCCAGATATCACTTTCCATCTGCGATTACAGTTCTACTGTTAGAAAAAACAGATAAGAAGAAAGGGGGTCATTATTAATTGGTACTCACAGTACCTCATTGTGTGGAAAATGGTACTGTGTGTATTGCTGTATAAGTTTACGTTTGCAAAATTATGCTATCTGTGTCCCTTTTTAAACAGCCCTGTTTACCTTTATAATTTTTAAGGGGAACATTAAGGAAGTATCATCTTCCCTGATACTTCCCCTATCTCCAGGGGTGGGCCACTTTACCATGGCAACAGTGGAGCAGAGGCCAGGACAATGGGGGGAAGGTGACAGGAGAGGGGTCTGTCAAACAGGCTTTCCGGTCCTTTGGCTTTTTCTCAAAGTCCTGAGGAGTTCTACACATGTCGTTTCACCTCCTGGAACACGTCCAGGCTGCTTATATTTCTGAATCTGAGATCAGTCTTACGATCAAAGCATCAACACTGCATGGTAGAGTGTCTTTTCTTACAGGGAAGCTATTAATAACAATTATATTCTCCAGCAAACTACTGGCGTCTTAAGAGCAGACACGGCGTCTTAGTATTTGTCAGTAATTGCTCTGTACCTACTGTAGGGCCGGCTTTCAGTGAGTAGCACAGACTTGTTTAGAGATTAGGGTTCAAACAGTCTAGAGTCTGGAAAAATTGGACAACGCCAACACGGAATCCACTGGAGCACATAAAAAAAGCATAGAAAGGAAATCAGTCAGTTTTTTCTTCATGCACAGACTGTGTTTACAGGTGGAGGCAGAAGAGGTGGGCTTATCAGTGAACCCCTCAGTCGAGACTTGGAAGACCGCAGTGTAACATTGGTAGGATGGCAGGTTCGCGCTCTGCTTTGACAGCCTGAAAAGACTAAGGCAGGTGATGATTAAGGGGGCAGCTTTGCCAGTGGGGGCGGGTAAGATGGGTGCATGACGTGAGTAGGTGACAGGCTGAGGTAGGAACAGGCACGACTCCAACACTAGGATCTATTTAAATTCTTTGGTCCCAGGTACCAAATTAAGTAGGGTGGAGAATGGAGGGAGATTATATGTGGGGAAATGCAGATGTGAAGAAACCGTATCACTTGGCCTTTGTTCAGTTACAGATGCAGCCACACAGGAGGGCCATGTACCAAGCACTCTGGGTATAAGAGAAAGGTTAAAAATTCTTGTGTCTGGGAGAAGAAGGAAAAATTCTGAATGCATAACTTCAAAAAACAACTCAAGGCATGTTTACAGCGTAACATTTGAATCATCAAAAGAGAAACTTAATGGTCTGATTTGAACACACTTGTTACTACCATGAGAGAAAAATTTTCGTAATAAAATAAAATGCTTTCACATTTTGGAAGGATGCCCAATTAAAATCCAAACAGAACAAACAAAAAAGAAACCCTCACGGCTGTGATCACAACAAATGATCAGCACCAAACACCTTATAAGAGGAACTGTATTCTGTTTTGACCTGTTTCGTCTTCTGACCCTACTCTTGAGAATATACTCCTGTATATTCTCATATATAAAAATAGCAGTACCCGGTGGGGTACTTATTTACACCACAAAAAGAAGATCAGCTGAATTTTAAGGAAAAAAAAAAAAGGAACTTGAGAATGTTTTCTTGTCACTGAATGGTAATTCAGTGTTTTCTTCTTCTCCAAACATCCCCTTTTTCAATACTCAAGTCAGTCGGAAGCAAACAAAAATCCCTGTCATTATTTTATAGAAAACATCAGGGAACCTGGAGAAGGGCGGGAGGGATTTTGCTAGGTCTCAACCCCCCATTTCCAAGTCAGGGCTCTTGGCTTTCCAATTCCACGGGGAAATGGACAGTTAGTCGCTTCATCCTTAGTTTCCATGGACCGGAAATGCAATTTCTGGTGCTGTGATAAATTCCACTAACGGAAAGCCAACAGCATGCCCCGTGGATCGCACTGTCATGGGATTTTTAACCGTACTGGGATTACGTACAAATTCAAGGGAAGGAGCATCTGAGGAAGGAAGACTGTCAGAAGAGCTGCAAGGTCACCGGTGGAGAGTTGGGAAAATTCACTCGTTTTTTCCTCCAGAGGAAAACATATGTTCACAGAGGTGAAATACGAAGTCCGCCCGGCCCCCAGGCCCCAGATGACTGTGAGTGCTTGTTCTGTAGGAGGTCCTGGGTGCTGCTGGGGGCAGTGAAGGCTAGCGAGGGAGGAAAAGCAGCTGAGTTCCACTCGGAGAGAAGGCAAGAAGGAGGAAAAATCAGAAAACGGGAGTATTACAGAGAACAGAAAAGGGTGACTGTCCTGACATGGAGAGCTGCTCTCTCATTACTTTAGCCTGGTCAGGAGAGAAGCCTCCCTGAGGGAGTGTCGTTTAAGCAAAGATTTGAGTGACAAGGAGGACCAACCTGGGGGACTGGATAAGAGGCTCTGGGGAATCTGGGAATCTCCGCTGGGGCTGGGGCGAGGGAGGGGTGGGTCTGAGGGGTGGGTGGAGGCTGCATCATTTAGGGTTTTGTAGGCAATACAAAACAGCCTGTGTGTTATTTATTTAAGTCTGACAAAGAGCCTCTGTGGCACTTCAAAGACAGGGAAAGACTGCACCTGATGGGAATTTTTAAAAGCTCGGCTTTGCCTCCTGAATGCTTGGTAGGGTGCCGGGGTGAAGGTGGAGAAAGGGACACTGATTTGGGGGGCGGTTCAAGTCCAGCTGGTAGGGCCGGCTGACTGGAGATGGGGAAAGGTGACCAGTCTGGGGTGACTGGAGTCAGATAAGGACGCCTGAGGGAGGGCAGATCTAAATAAGGGTACCGAGGGCTCCTCGGAACACGCTACCTGCTAGAGCACCGTCAGTACCCAAGCGGAGATACTGAGCGTGGAAGCAGGTGTGGTCTGGAGTTCTGCAGAAGAGATGGGACCTTATATTGAAGGCCACGGGACTGCGTGAGATTGCGGAGGGATCGAGAAGAGTCCGTCTAAGAAGGGAGCCGTGAGCGCTCAGGGTCATGGAGAAGAGGAGGACAGGCAGGGAAGACAGAGGAACGAACACGTGGGTAAGGAACGGGGATGGCATGAGAAATGTGCCAGTCTCTTCTGGCTCCCTGGAAGCCAGCACCACACGCCCATAACCCTGAAACGGGGAAGCCATGTGAGCCATAAACACAACAGCACCCTAGGCATTATCCGGGCTTCAACTTTGGGGGGCGCGCTGATTGCTGACATCAGTGAGACAGGAGTCACTTCAGATCAGGGGTCTCTGAGCCCGTAAAGACAGGAAGGTTGACTTACAGAACCCCTTTGCTTCCCCTTCCCGCCTGAGCCCCGTTTTCCTTCCACCCACCTCCCTGTTCCTGCTGCCATCCCGTGATCGTCAATGAATGCAGCTACTGACTGCACCCTACAAACAATGTGTCTGGCAGCTCTTCACTTGTACCCAAGAACCTGGACTCCTTTTGGCCCATTCGGCTGTTACAGAGGATTGGACAGGAAGAGCCTCAGAACCCAGCTCAGTTCTAAGACATACTCAGCTAACCAAGGGGCAATTTCAATCCGGCCCTGCCCAATGGTGGTGGAACCTCAGGGAGTGAGAGTGTGGCCTGGTTCCCGTGCTCAGGTCATGCTCGGTCTTCCTCAGGAGACGGCCACGGCAGGCTGGGCTGCACCCCTGCTGGGCGGGATCTCAGGATGCAGCTGAAGACTCTGGGCAGCTACCATCTGCAGCAGACTAACGAGGGCAGCATTGGCTGGGTCACGTCAGTCACCTCCACAGCGTCAGGTTAGGAGAGCAAGAGGCGGAGTGTGTCCAGGAGGAGGAAGAAACCTACCTTGTCTTCATAAAGATCCCATGAGACAGCAACAGATAGGTGTTTTTGACAACATGGAGGTCATTTGTGACCTTGGCGAGAAGATGGGCAGTGAGGACTAAATCTCCCTCCATAGGGTCAAAAACAGTTGTTTTTCCGGAAGAAAGCACAGAAGTGGGAAAAAAGCACAGATGCTCAAAGGTGGGTGAGTCAATAAAGGACTCTGTTATATTTTATGATAGGAGCTAGAGGGATTGATTGATGAGAATGATTCTATTGGTTTGGAAAAATCAGTGAGAAGGAAACTGAAAGTACAGTGTATCAGAGAAGAAGAGGAAGCCTTAGGAAATCGGGGAGCATGGGCCTTTGTTGGAGACAGGAGGGCTCTGACCAGTGGCCAGTGTAATGGGAAGGGGGCAGCGGAGTGACCAGGTGCAGACACGGGCGGGCTGCACGGGTGGTAGCAGGAGGCAGTGCTTGTCTGAATGGGTCTGTTCACTCAAGGAAATCTGTGGCAGGTGAGTGGGGGACAGGGAAGGCGCTGTGGAAAGCTCGAGAAGAATTAAAGTGCGAAACAGTCACCTCTGTGATGAGAAAATGAGCCTATTTGAACTGCCTGGCCATCCTCCATGGCCATCTGAGATACGTGGGCATGGATTTATACTGAACACGGTCTGCAGAGTTTTCTTCTAGCCATACTCAGCAGTCCCTCTGGAGATACGGCGGAGGTGATGACTGGCTTTAAGCAGAGAAAGAGTTTTGCTGAAAGAGGTAGGAGATTTGTAGCGTCTCTTGACCATGGAGCTCACCCTGTGAGGGCCGTAGCAGTTGACAGCTGACCAAACTAACAGTGGCTGCAGTGGCTGAATGCTTAGAGCTCCTTCAGTTTCTTCAAACACCAAGAAAAATTTCTCCTACTTTTCTCCTGGGTTGGAGCAATCATTGTATTTACTCTCCATTTGCTGCAAATTAAACTCATGGATATTGAAGTTTTAATGAAGGCAAAGCAAAAATCTGCTGCATAGGTCTATTTCTGTTTTAATTGATTTTAAAGGACTAGTTTCTGAAATTTTGTTCTTCTATAATGACGGTTGGATTATAAAACGTCTCTGTACTTAAATATCCCTCATATTTGGATGACAGATGAAAGAACCTTTTGATGAAAATAAAACAAAATAGCTCAGCATGACATCTTACTCTTAAATCTTTGCCAGGACAATGGAATAAATCACATTTTGTAAGGGGCTTAGCTAAATAGATCTGTCTGGATCTCGAAGGCCATTAAATGTAATTATTTTTAAACAAAAGATACTACCACATTGACTTTTTTTTTTAAGCAAGCCTTTGAAAATGAACTTTAAAATAAATGCTCTCTGCTTGCAAAAAGGCACTGGATGGGAAAATAACAAAATGTTAACTGCACAAATCAGATGGTAAATCAGAAAGCTTTTAATAAGCAGCTTTCTCTTAGAGTCTTAAAACTATAGATGACTTCAGGATAAATCTTAAAACTCAGCAGCAAGGTAAGTTGTTTGAGAAAACAGAAATGATTTCTTGCACTCACAGATCTGAATTTCTGGTCAAACGCCCTAGCTTGGCAGCTGTTCCCACAATAACACCAAATGGGACTCAGGACAGCGAGAATGAATGCAGAGAAACCCTGGCCTCCTCCCATAACCTCGCCGCCCATGTTAGGAAAAATAAAATTTGTCAAGAGCAGGATCTTCACTGTGGAATAACCACCCCAAATCCAAACCATAAACAGCCCCGCGTTCCAAGGCACTATCTTTAACAAGAACACCTGAGTCACAAGTGTATGTTGGACTTGTTTGAGCTCCTAAGAAAAATCAAATGCAGTTTTAAAGTCCACGTGAGTACCTGAGGCCAGCATAATCATAGGCTATCGTCCTGCACTGCGTTAATGACCCCAAGATCCCCCAGGAACTAGCACGGGGCTCTTTCTCTTTTTTTTTTTTTGCAGTATTTTCGCATGAAGAAATGAAGCTATACTTTAGGAAACTGCTGTGTTGGAAAAAATCTCAACTGCCAAATAAGTCATCCAGAAGCAGCCTGGTGTAGCAACCAAGGATTGCTAGAATCCAGAATCAACACACTGCAGCTGTGCTCGACGGGCACCCCACACATGGGCCCCAAAGGACGGAAAATGTGACAGGTTACACCACAGATGAACCACGAGGACAATGAACAATGAAGAATGAGGGGTGAGTGTGGGGGGGGTAGGAAGAGGACCCGGCCCCCAGGGAAAAGCTGACAACCAGCGAAATGATGAAATGACGACCACATTACCTCTGAGAATGAGTGGACGGGACCAGAATTATGTAAAAACTAGGTCACTGTGAGAAATGAGTGCTACCTCTAATCCTGGTGCTTAAGGCAAGGGAGAAACTAAATTCGAGCCTTGGAGAGTTCAGAAAGTACTCAGAGCAAAGAATCGTTCTCTAATAGGGCTGAGGGTAATAAGTAAAATTAAACACCTTATTCCTTAACATCAAAGAACATCATTTTTCTTTGTTTCCTGGGTAGTAGAAAGGAAATCAACATCTTTTGAAGTATGCAGATGAAAGTATTAGATGAAGAAGGATAATAATCTGGTTGATCAACTCTTGTCTGTCATCGACATGATTAATTTTAATATATCTTTTGAGTGTGAACATTCCCCAAACAATGATAAAATCATTTATTGCTCATATTATCATACCAGGGTACAGCATGACAGTCGCAGTGATTCAGCCTTCTGGGCTTGAGTCCTGGCTCTGACACCTACCAGCTGGCAGCTTCTGTAGACCATGCAGGTTGCTTGATTTCCTTTCCTTTCTCACAGAATGAGGGCAGTATTTCTAGTTGACTGGATTGAAATAGTTACTCCATGTAAAGCACTGTTTCGACAAAGATCTCAACAGGAGATAGACTGTACACTCCATTCATGGAGGGCCTTTTTACAAAGGTGTAATAACACACAGGGGACCACAAGCCACAGTGCTGAAATCCAGGGCTAGCAGTGGTGGACTGTTTTCCACTAGTAGGCTGAAAAAAGGGGAGAAACGGTTGCTCAAATTCAGCAGAGAGAAAGTTCTAGAGAGTAAGCTGCTTTGAGAAGGAAACTGATCTCCAGTCTGAAGAAAACACTACTAAAGGGAACTCGCAGGAGAAGGCTACTGTCCTCCCCTCTGGTCACTTGCTTAGGTTCTCCACTGGCTGAGTCCTCTGGAAGCCAGGGGCCAGGAGCTAGGTCATGGCCCACACAGGCTGCCAGGGAGGACAGATGGGAAGAAACCCAGCTCCAGCTCAAACCAGCTCCAGTTCAAACCATCTGATGGTTAAGCAAGTTAACTTGGGCACCACTGCAACTAATTCTAGCACAGGCAAAGGTGTCAATTGTAAAGATGTACTTGGCCAGATAGACATTCGCAATGAATATAACCCCGTTTTCATTTTGCTGGATTCAGATCAGGGACCAGGAACTCATTATTTATTCAATTTATTAAGACCCAGCAGAAAATGATGAGGAAACAAGTATTACAGGAACCAGGGGTAGCCTTCTGCAGACTTCCCAGGACACTGCTGCAGTTCTCTGCATTCAAGCCAAACCCACAAAGACAAGTGTCATGAGGTCACCTCTGAACAGTGCTGACTTCCGCAGCCCTGACTCCCACACTCCAACACATGCAGTACCCTGCCGAGGAAGCGGAGTACTAGACGCAATCTGGCTTTTCATTTGCTGTGAATAAAGGCTATAAGATTCCGAAAAATGGTCCCTGAAAACAAGGCTTCGAAATAGCAACCTGGAGCTTAGGAATGTAAAGCAAGAAGTATGGAAATCCATTAATTAATTTTTAAATACAAGATGCAAGAATTAAGTATTAGGTCAGGAAACGCTCCTGTCATCCAGTTTAGTGATAACACACATTTCCAGATACATTTGGTCACAAAGCCAAACCTAATGCTAGGTGCCATTTAAGATCTTATTAATAAGCCACATTTTTATTACTTAATTCAAAGTATAAGAAAGTGTGTGTCATTTGTTAAGTGGAGAAAAATCAAAACATTTCTTGGGATACATAATTAGAATACCATTAAATGTGTATTAGGGTAAACTTTATAATGTGACATTTACTAATATAATGATAAAAGCTAAAGATAATGCTTCCGTTTCCTCTGTACGAGAAATGATGGCATAATCTAAAACGTCTCTGAGGCAGATTTCAATCGGCAGTGATTTACAGTGAAAGAGTGAGTGAGGCTTTGCCTGCCACTGGAGAGACAGGCGGAGGCCGGTTCCGGGAACCTGGCACGCGTGGGGCTCGCCTTTTATTCTGCGGAGGACAGGAAGTTGTGGAAAAGTTTCTGCTCGGAAGAAATAAACCTGGTGTAACAGGTCAGAATAATGAAACGGGCAGTACAGAATGACCTGGGGTGGGACAGCCTAGCACAGGAGGTCAGCGGCACCAGCAGGGGGCAGGAGCCGTGGGGTGGAGGAGCTGTCTGAGGGCCGGGTGGGGAAGGGACAGGAAGGAGAGGGGACGGGGGAAGGGCAGGGGAGGAGGGACACGGCGGACAGGCTGTGGAGGCCAGGAGCAGAAGAGGAGTCAGTGGTTGCCTAGCATCAGGCATAAGCACTGCTGGTCACCGCAGGGACAGAACCAGGGAGGGAGCCTGCAGCTCGGCACAGAAGCCAGCAAAGGAGAAGAAGATGCCTCAGCGGCTGCAGCCATACATGGCAATGTGAGCTTCAGTGAGGAAAACACACACACACACACACACACACACACACACACACACACACACACACGGGCTCCCGGGGACGAGTTCCCAGACAAAACGCAGGTTGCCCACTTGGGTTTCAATTTCTGATAAACGACCAGTAAGTCTCCTCACCTATGACCTAAGCAACATGAGTGATGAATTTACACTAAAAATCCATTCATTGTTTATCTGAAATGCAAATTTAACTGGACGTGCTGTGTTTTCATTGACTAGTCTGGCAGCCTTGGCTGGACGTGAGTTAGGACAGGCCTTTCTGAGAGAGGCAAACTGAGCCTGAGATAAAGCCTTAGTGGTGAAGGACACGGATACTTTGGAGAAGAGGAAAGGGAGAGGGCTAAGAGGGAAACAAAGATGCGTGCGCAAGACAGCAAGAAGGCGAGGGCTTCCTTCCGGTGGTCTTTCTTGATAAAGTCAGAGTCTGAAAGCCTCAGAGTGGGATTAAGTTGAGGCTGAGCAAGTGATACAGAAAATCTTCTGTTCGCTTTTGCAAGTGCTGCTCTCTGGAGCTAGATGACCACCTCTGAAGTTCCTTTCAACCTGAGGCTTTGGGGAGTCTGCTTTTTCCTGCAGGGATGCTTTGGTGCTTCTGGCTCCCTAATTTTGTACATCATTAAAACTTCCATGTCTGACAACAGAACTGTGCACTTTGCTGTAGCTATATGAGAAACAACCTTATAAAAGACAGGTTGGTGGTAATCCCACTAATAAGAAAGAAAACAACTATTTACAAGTATTGGGAGAAAACTTTTACATTAGTAAAATGCTTTGAGAGAAAAGTTGTTTGAAGCCATCAGATGGGACAAGGAGATGTGACATGGTTTAAAACATGCCACTTGGAGGGGAAAATACTCTTTATCTACACAGGCATCTCATGCCCAAGGCATTAGGACCCTGGCCCTTGCTGGGCTGATCCAGTCCCTGGAAGACAGGAAATGAAATATGAATTGTCACTTTTTGCAGCCACCGTGGAATGCTGTGGCCAATTTAATAGGGTGCAGGCTGAACTTTTATTAAATAAATCAAGTAAGGCATGAGGCTAAACTAGGTTAGGTAACAATACCAATTTGGTAGCTGCTGCTCCACAAAAAGACGTCAATCCCTCAGGATTCCTCCAGTGAACCCCTTGGTTGGAAAGGGAAAGTGATAAATCATTGTTCTCAGAACGCCTCAATTTGGTACCAGACGGAGAAGACCTGTTCTGCCACCCCATAATTCTCACTCTCTTTGATATTTTTAGTAGTGCAAAAGACAAAGCCCAAAGTAAAACTAAACAAAATGCTTATTTTTGTGCTTAAACCACCTAACTTTCCCCAAAGTAATGGTTGCCATTCTTTCTTCACCACAATGTCCATATGGAAACACTGCATTCAGAGTTACTTTATGAGCCCTGTAGCAGATCATTCAGAATCGTGCTCAAGAAGAATCTTGTTGAGGAGGCTTTTCATGCACTTAGTTTATCCTATACTTTTAATCCCAGAGAGGCCGATACCTGCGGGTAAATTGGCAAAAACATTTTCAATATGCTAAAATTGTGATTCATGGCTTATGGCGAGGCCTTAAACATATCTGAACATATTTACAGCTCAAATAGAATAATGTTGGGGTTTATATGGCTTACAAGGAGGAATGATGATTATATCACTGAGGTATCTCTGAACCTTGGCTCATTACTCATTTTGCCCTGTGATCGCTAAGGGACATAAGGGTACCATATATACACTTTAACGGGTCTACTCGAGACTAATAATTATACAGCACTACTGTTCTCCCACTGTTCTTTAAAGGATCTGCAACACGGGAGATGGAAAAGAAGAGCTGTACTTCACATTTTTTTTTTTCCATAAGAAGAGTGTACTGTACTTCATATGCTAAATCTCACTTTTAACAGTGACAGGGCAATGCACCAGCTCGTTAGAACAGAAATGAACTAAGTTCCTCTGAACATCAGAGGGATAACTCCCGCAGATACCTCCACCTCTCCATGCATGGGAAGGGAAGGGTCGGTCATTTAGGTGGTGACGGCGGGGTGCACAGGGAAGCAGTGGTCACGCGTGGCCTTGCTGCCCAGCTCACCATGTATATGTGGCAGGGGCCATCAGGACTGTGATGAGTCAGGACTACTGTAAAACCTCTGGGACATGTTTTACAGCATGAGGGCTAGAAAAGGAGGAAAGAAAGCTGCCAAAGGCACCAAGCTAGCACGATTCTAGGATGCCCACCTCCAGATTCCTTCCTGTGAGAAGATATCATTATCTTAAATATTTATGCTACTCACAGATGAACCTCACTGATGCCATCGGAATATTATAAAATAGACATACAAGAAACATATCTAAGTGTTTAAAGCCTAACACCATAGTAGCAACCTAGTACGTGGAATTTAGCAAAATATAATATTAACAGTAAACCACTCATAGTTGAGTAGACGAATGAATTTCAGATGCCTCAGAAGGGTATAGCCAAAATGAACAAAGCTTGCTCTTGTTTTTGCCCTTTATTTTCTCTGATCACCTCTAAAAGTGTTCAACTGAGTCGTTTTCTAATTAATGTGGTCTCGTTTACTTTGCCTATTAATCCAGCACAGATTTTTTTCCACCCAGCTTGCTTTCTGAGCCCTCTTCTTCTGCGATCACCAGCTTCCTATACTCTGGTGAAACTCTCCTTGCCTCCAGTGGTGCAGGTTGGGGTGAATCAGGTCAGAGAGGCCCAGGGCATCAGTCATTCATCCTCTAGGGAACATGATTGATTGGTTTGGAGATGAGTAAGTGTTATGGCTTGTATCTAGATGTCCCCCCCAAGGCCTCATGCACTCATAGGTGAGGCTTTTCAGAGTTGGCTGGATCTAGGGTGTGATGCTGGGATTAAGGCTGCTGCTCCCTGGGTTTGGATGGCACTGCACAAAGGGCAGGTAGCTTGGATGAAATATAAAGGTAGGTTTGCTGCTTCCCTGTTCTCCTTCCTGTTTTCCATGAACTATTTCTCCTCTGTGACATGTCACCCTGCCTTGGTGCTAGCCAACTATGGACTGAAACCTCTACGGACTGTGAGCTGACTAAATCTTTCCTTCCTTACCTTGTGGATGTTGGGTATTTTGTCTTAGCAATGACAAAAGTAATTAAGACAGCAAATGACTCCAGAGTGCCTGCACAAACTTTCTACTGTGGCTAGCAGGACCGTGATTAGAAGATTACTGTTATGGTTTTCATCTTTCTAATTATTTTTAAAGACACTAATCAAGTTTTTATATCATACCCACTCTTAAAAAATAGCATTGGTGTGCTACTTACACAATTCCTTACTCTGGTGGCTCCTTGCAAAATCCAGATTATGTTGTCCTGATATAAATATTCTCTCTACCAGACAGAAACAGCACAACAGCTGTCAATATGATTTCCCCTATTAAAGAAGTAATTGTGTCTCCAAAATATCATGTAACAAGTCTATTTTTTTAAAAAAGGATAATGCCTAGTTGCAACAATAACTCTGGCTTTTGTCTTAGAAAATCTGGCTTGCTCAAGAAAAAGTAACTTAAATGGGAAAAAAGACAATATTGTTCGTCAAACATTCTACTGCTTGAAAGTGAACACAAATTAGCAGTGTACACTAGAGAATGAAACTTGATAAACTCATTAGATTAAATCATTAAACTTGATTTACACAACTATCATTTTGCTTTTGGATATACAATATTAGAGCCATGCATGAAGGATATTTTATTTATGAAAAGGAATATTCCCTAACACAATTAGGTAAAAGGTAAACATAGTGTACTTCTGTTATTGTTGGTGAATGAGGCAAAACAGACTGTCATAAAAGATAAATATTTTTGATAAGCAAATAAAGAATTAAGCCAGGAAGGTTTTTCTTTTTTATTTTAATGGTTTTAGCTTTTGTAAAAGTTTTTAGCATTCTGAAAGCCTTTTATGCCTCCTAATATGCTATAATTACATAAACTACAATATTTAATTAGCATGCATTGAACACATAGCTCTGTGATGGGAATTTGCATTAATTAAAATAGATGGAAACACGAAAGCATTAGCTAAAAACAATTTGAAGAATCAAAAATATAATTTGCCTATTGCACAACAAGGGAAAGCACCTTGCAGTTATGTGACTCATTCGGGCTCGTATAGAACTGCATGTTTATCTAATGGGTTCAGACTTCATTCCACAGATAGTCGCTGGGTATCCACTGCTGGTGACATTAACGCAGGTGCTCAGAAATCAGCAGTGAACAAAATGAAACAAAACAAAAAAGAGCCCTATCCTTGCGAAGCTGACATAATAGAAGAGAAACTGGCACAACAAACAATATACAACAGACACAGTGTATATGTCACTTAGGGCTGGGCATGTAGCTCAGTGGCACAGTGTCTGCCTGGCAAGCACGAGGTCCTGAGTTCGAGTCTGGGTACCAAAAAAAAGTCTGTCAAACCTCAGGAGGTGATAAGTAGATGGGAAAGGTGTAGAATAAGTTGGTAGGGGGTCGAGAGCACCATGTTGGTGGGGGAGAGCCATGCACTGCAGTTTTAACCAGGTTGATCAGCAGGAAGAAGATGTTCCAGCCAAGATTTGAAAGAGGGGAGTGAGCTATGTGGATATTAGGGCTGAAGCATTCCGGGCGGAGAAAACATCCAAAGCAAAACCCCTGAAGCCAGAAGTTTCTGGAATGTTAAAATCTGAGGCAAAATAAGCAAAGGGAAAAATATGGGGCACTGGCTTTAAATTCAGCTCCACTTTGTTTGCAAGAGACAAACAGATCATGGGAAACCTTGGCAGTGCTGGCTGCATGAGCAGGGGACCTACTACTTACTCAGGGAGCACACAAGGCTCCTGGCTCAAGCAGCAGGGAAACACACACTCTATCCCTTGAAAAATATTTTAGTACGTTCTTAAAAGTAATAGTAATACGTGAGCATGACAAAACTTCTATATTGCAAAAATACATATTGCTGTTATAATTTTATATAATAGAAAAACAGCAGTACTTTATTACTAAACCTTGGCTGATCATACAGATGTCCTGGCCTATTTTCCTACATAGTCATTCAAGAGATCATCAAAATGTATATTTTCCACAATTTCAATTTCAATCAAAATAACTGAAAGTGAAGTCAGTCACTGCTGACAAATGCAAGATCACACATCATTTAGGTAATTTTTCATTTTGAGAAAGTGCTTCCTGTTGAGCGATTGCGGGAGTTGTTTAAGATGATTTTATAGGCTGTGTGTGACAACACTGAGATAGATTTCTGAGAAATTACTTCAAAATACAAATTTCAGTATATTTGAGCTGATGGTTCTTGTTAAGCAATTTCCTTCCCTAAGGTGCTGAGCTTTTTTTCTACATAAACGGAGACCCACTGGAGAGCTGTGGGTAGAGGAGTAACCTCACAGCCCTACTGTGCACCTCACACTCCAGAACAAGGCTCAACAACCTCATTTGATTCAATTGTTGGGTTTGATTTACACGGCTATCATTTTGTTTTGGATACACCACAAGAACTCAAACAGTAATACCTAAATGTTTATTTGGGCCAACATATGACATAAACGAAGTGCATCCTGTGTATACAGAATATGCGACCCTGATATAATTAGATGCCTTTGGTATAATGAATGAAAACTGATGGGAAGGAAGGAAACTGTTAAGGCTCTTATGTCTCCCAAGCCTCATGTGATCTTAAGTGGGTCCTGTGGAAGGCAGCTGGATTATGGAGGCTTTTGCTGACTTGCTGTTAGAAGGCGGGTCCTGGTCAAAAGAGGGGGCAGCTTGTGCCATTGGCGTGGCCCAAGAAAGCTGTATATCTTTTCCAGCTTCCCCCCTTGATTCTCTGCTTCCTGGATGCCAGGCTGTGAGCAGTGTCCCCTCCACCAAGCCTGTGCTGACCATGGACTGAAACCTCTTCAAACCGAGCCAAGCAAACCTTTCTTCCATCTTTAAACTGTGGGTGTTGGGTACTGTGTCCCAGAGGTAAGGAAAGTGACTAAGACGGAGACTATGAGGGCTGTGGAAGCAGTGATTTCCACCAGGCCTCTGGATGGTTTAACACCCCCTCCCGGTTTAATTCTGTCTAGCTTGGAGGCTCTACTGACTCAGAACGGTCATCCCTTTAAGGCCTGTGGTGATCACTCTGCATGCTTCTGCTCCTTCTCAACCTGACAGCCCTGCGGCTTCTCCTCCTGTGGCCAGCAGCCTGCTTTGTCCAGATTCTCTGTTCACTCACTCCTTCGCCAAGATCGAGTCCCCACGGCGGCGTCTCTCACTCCTGCCCGGGATGCGTCTAGCCCCTGACCCACCTCCTCAGCCCCAGGGGCCTTTATATTCTGTCCTTGACTCATACTTCCTGTGATCTCATCAGCCACTGCCACAGGGTCACACATGATTCCCACTAGAACTACAGGTGAGACACAGCGAGGACCTGAGAGGACCCTGGCCCCAACTGTTACCTTCCATACCTTAGTAGCGTTCATCTCAGTGTGTCACCATGCCTGAAATGCTCTCAGTCTTGGACTGATCTTGCTAAACAAGGACCTTGTTTTTATAATTCCAATGCCTCTCAGAAGTGAAGATTTACTTGTGGGTGCTGATATATAATTAGCACTCAATAAATACTAGCTGAGTGAAAGCTGAATAAAGTTCCATTTATCGAATCTAATTACTTTCTTCTAAGAATAGTTAACTGGATGAGCACATTTTATGGACATAAGCAGGAAATGTCATGGAACACATGGAAAATGGCCCAAGTGTGGCCAAGCTCAGGGACCATCAGGGACCGTCGACTTCCGGTGCATAGAGATAAAACCTCCAGGGGCAGGAAGTAAAAGGAAAAGTTGTTTCCCATTTCCTACCCCTTTCTGCCACCAGCCAAGCCAGCAAAGCCAACATCTCCACTTTGCCTGTTCCTAGTGGCAGAAGGAACGGGTTAACACTGCTGGGTGCTGCTGCAAGGCAAGCAGGAGAAGAACTAAAACTGTCCACTGTTTCAGTGACACAAACAGCATTGCGAATTTAGCAAGGGCAATTTCAGTGAAATTGAAGGAAGCACATAAATGCTGAGTGTGATAAAGCAATTTAAAGCTTCAAAACACTATGAAAGGAAGGTCTATTCTAGTCTCAGATCCACAACCTAATTAGTGGGTGACCTTGCAAAAAAGCAATTAAATGCTCAAAGCCCTGATTTTCTCAACTAAAAGGAGAAAAACAAAACCAATCAGTAGTCCATGGGATCGTTGTGCAAGTTAACTGAGATAATATATACGAAGTGCTCTGAAATTGTCACAGTGTTACAAAAACTGAAATGTATTATAAGTGTTATCAAATAATAAATAAATCTAATCATGCTTTTAGCAAGAAGGGTGCTAAAGATTCTAGACAAAAACCCATGACTGAGCATAAAAGCTAAACCCAAATTCACTGCAAATTGCAGAAATACTGCTAAATAAGCTCTGCCCTAAGTAAAGGAATTCCAAATGCAGATACATAGATCTGTAAGTGACAAAGGGCTAGAGAAATTTACTGCTATCTCTGCTTCAACAGTTTAAACAATGTATTTTAAGTATAGTTGTGTTTCTGTGAGTCAATTATAAATTCAAACACTATTTTTTAAAAACAAATCCTGCCAGTTGTAAGAAATCGGGCTGTATTTGTGTAGGAAGGATTTTCCAGAAAGTCTGACATTCTCTTCTCTTTCTTTGTATATTAAGGTGAGTAATAGTAACTAGAAGTGTCTTTGAATACATCTTCTTAAAATAGAGATATGAGATAAAAATGCAAACTTATGCCTGAGGAGAAGTCAAATTTACAAACTATCAAAGGGAAAAAAAATCCATAAAGAAAAACATTCCTTGCTTGGTAAAATCTTGAGTTGGAATAATCAATTATTAATCTATAATACTGTTGTTGGGAGCCAAAAATGCGCAAAAGCTAACAGTTACCAAGCTAATACCTACCACGCTAATACAGACCATTCGGTACGCACTGTGGCATGTGATTTGCATGTGTTTCATTTACTCGTTGTGGCAAATGAGATAACCAGAAAACGTGATTTTTCCAATTTAAATATAAAAATTTGAGACATGGGAAGATTAAATAACTTGTCCAAGGCCATAGCTAATAAGCATTATGGCTGGGACAGAACTCTGCTTGCATGGCACCAAAGTCCATGGTCTTAATGCATTAGATCGCTTCCCACAATTACTGTATTTCATTAGACAAAATGTTTATCTTTCTGGAAAATAACAGTATTTCAAAGTTCCTGACTTCACCCAAACAGTCTCTGATTGCTCTGTTACGTTGTAATCGTCCTGTGAAGGTGAATCACCAGCCCTTCCAGGCACAGGCTCTGTCCCACTGCACAGGTCTCAGTACGAGAAGCCAGCTCCAGCGTTAGGTCAAGGTGCTTTACTTCAGCAATAAGTAGAATGCGAGTCGTAAGCCGACCAACAGCAATTTTAGAATTGCAAAGTTGTGTAGTGCATGTTTCTGGCTCTGAGAGGAGGGTAAATACTATGGGCGCTACCCCAACCTGTAAGCTGCGTGCCGGGGCTGGTGCACTGGACTCACCTGGGGCTGCTCGGGGTCTCAGGCCTGGGTGGGACCCTACAGCTGCATCTCTGGTGCGTTCCCAGTCAGGTCCATCATGCTGGCCCAGGGACCACACTTTGAGAATCGCTCATACAGCGATAAAGCAGACACTATGTACTAAGCAGGAGTCACCTTGGCTTATTCCTGCTAGGAGCTCACTTGAGAGGCAGTGGAAGTAGCAAGTGCAAAGGTCCTGAGGTGTGAACATGTTTGGTGTATTTGAGGACTAATAATAAAAAAATAACACTTTTATTCATCAGGAATGAGAGGAATTTCTATTTTTCAAGAATAAGCAGGGCTGAGGGTGTAGCTCAGTAGTAGAGCATTTGCTTAGCATGCAGGAGTCCCTGGATTCAATCCACAGGATCACACACACACACACACACACACACAAAATAAAAACATAAAAAGAACTATTGGACAAAAGACAAAGTATGTGAATTTCAACTGTTGGGAAGAGCTGAGTAGAGTGGTCACCCCTACTGAATGCACAAATTCGCATCTTCTCTTTTCCTGTATCACAGTATTTTGAGGTCCCCACTCTCATAAAAAGATGGAGGTGCAAATAACATTAGTGTTTTGCCTTCTTTTGGATCTTCTGTACCCTGCTCTCCTCTCGGGAAAACTGCTGAGGAGAGAAGCCAGGAACTTTGCAGGGAACGATGTGGGTGTATCGCAAAGGGAGTCGCAGGGTGGTGGCCTGGCCCTGCATACTCAGGACTCTGTTCCCACCCACGCCGGTGGCTTCTCACTGCCCATA
The DNA here is from genome assembly GCA_004027455.1 of Hydrochoerus hydrochaeris. Classification (NCBI taxonomy): domain Eukaryota; kingdom Metazoa; phylum Chordata; class Mammalia; order Rodentia; family Hydrochaeridae; genus Hydrochoerus; species Hydrochoerus hydrochaeris. The sequence continues at coordinate 65,621 of PVLA01005751.1, read as the reverse complement.
CCTGTGCTTTCCCGCCTACGTGCTCTTGCAGACCACAGGAGCCTGTTTAAATAGGGGACCCGGTGAGCTTCAAGCGACACGGAGTTAACACGCCAGAAGCAGCGGTGGCCAGTGAGGACGGGTGAGGTGGTCCCACACTCAGCCTCTTCATCCCTAGAGTGGGGCAGCTCTGGGGCTGGTCCCTACACTGCAGTCTCCTGACGGTGCTGAGGGGACGGAGGAGACCAGTCCCCCCGCAGCGGTGACCAGCTTTTCAATGTCCCAGCGGTGGCCTCTTTGCCACCCTTCCCCATTTCCACCCACTCCCCCAGGGGCTTCCTGGGCTTGCCTCTCAAATCACCTGCTTTCATGGATTACGAGTCTCAGGACCTGCTTGCCGGGGATGCCAGGCTAAGACAAGGAGCTTCTTGCTATGTGAGTATCTCTCGGACCCATGGGTCGGTCTCTCTATCTGTACTAGGGAAACAAAGGCTTTTCAGTTCAAGGATTGTTTTTTATTTTTACCACTGAACTGGGAACTTTCATCACATCATCGGAGCAAAAGGACTCACAGTGGTCACAATCAAGTGGCTTCATGCAATTCCTGAGCCTTGATATTTTTCCCCCGGTGCCTATGCTACCAAATGAATCATCAACAGCTTTGACTTGTTATTGCAAAAATGGTGGTTTCAAACAAATTCATGATCAGTTATTCTTAAAAAGAGACACTGAGGTATAAACGCCTTTGTCTTCCTACAATACTATAATCTGCACTTAAAACATGCATCATTAATTAAGCCTATTGGTTAAATCAATTGCTGTCGGTCTTCAACAATGCTATTTCCTTTGCTAAGATCCTGGTGGAGCCAGCACATTGTATAACCCCATGGCTTTAAACTGACCTGTTAGTGTTCATTTTGAATAACACAGCAGTGTTCTCAGGTGAAGACATAATTCAGGAAGTATTACACTTAAATGATTAAATTTAGGAAAAACAGTGAGATCACAGAAGCCAGCAATGCGGTGTGACCCTGGGGTGTGAGGTAGAAGCAAGCGGAAGTAGTGGGGTAAGGACAGGTCCTATGGGCCACTGCGGCTGGAAGCTGAAAGGATCTGTGGGAGCCAGTGGGTTTTTGTACCAGTTTTTTCTGCTTGAAACTGACCTTAAGGGCAAAAAAAAAAAAAAAAAAGTTTACTTTTTGGTGAATCTCAAATGGAATTCGTTCCCTTGACTCCCTTGGGGCAAAGTTCTAGTCTGATAACTTACATAATCTAATTTACTTCATATTAAGAACACTGTGGAACACATAACACTAAAAGTTCATGTCTGAGACTATTTCTTGATGTTTTATTTTGAAGTAATTTTATAATAGCTTCTGTTTACAGGAAGCTGCAATGGAGTTCAGACTGGCTCTGTATCTGTCACCTGATTTCCCATAGGTTACATCTCACACTGATATAGCGCATTATCAAAACCACGACAGTGACATTGGCCCTGTGTGTGTGTGCGTGTGCGCATGTGTGGTTTTATAATGTGCATTCCAGTAACCACCAGTGCAACCAAGACACAGAACTGTTCTATCACCACGAAGATTTGCTGCTACTGACATTTTCTGTTTGGCACTGGAAACTTACTTTCTTGTAGTGCTGCTAACCGGCCCCATTTACAATGTAATTGTCACAGGACAATGCTGTCTCTTTAGCTTCAATTGTCAAACACAATTCAGGGAACTAAAGAGAAGCAACATTTATTGTATTGACCCACATTTTTACTCTTTTTTCTTTCTTCCTTAATGTTCCAATAATTCTTTTTTCCCTGTGTTTTCCCTTCTTTCGGGATAGGTATGCTTCTGTCAGTTTTCATTACCTGAAAAATGTCTTTACTTCCCCTTAATTTTTGAAGAATAACTATGCTGAATATAGGCTTCAGAGTGGATAGTTCTTTCCTTTCAGCACTGAAAACATTCTGCTGCTCCTCCAGACTGCATGGTTTCTGATGAGAAATCCACTGTGTTCAGGAGATTTGTTCCCTCTAGGTATCATTTCTCTCATGGCTTTCAGATTTCTAATTTGTCTTTAGTTTTCTGAAGCCTGGGTTTTATCTTTCTTGAGTGGACTCCTTGGGTTTATACTATCACAGGTTTTTCTGTTTCTTGGAAAGGCGAGGTGTATATCTTTTACCGAATCTGGTATTTTTCAGCCGTTACCTCGCTATGCGACCTGCTTCCCCTTTTAAGACTGATGACAAAAATGTTCCATCTTTCACTATAGTACGAGCCAGTCAGTGATGGCAAACCTTTTAGAGACAAGTACCCAAGCTGCAACTCGGAACCCACAGTACTGCAGTTAAGCCCAAGTACTGAGGTTCTTGTTAACATCTTTGGGCTTCAAAAACCACAGGCGCCACAGGCTCAAGGCCACTGTCTGAGGCCCTTGGGGGTCTCCTCACCTTTTCAGCCTTTTTACTTTCTGTTCTCTAGGCTGGGTAATTTCAGCGCCTGGCTGATGCTGTGCTGCTGAGGAGGAGGTCACCTCATTCTTGTTGGACAGGGGTCCAGGTACCTCGCTCCGCCTCTCCTGCCCTGGGTGGAGCAGACTCATTCTTGCAGGGTGCGGGGGGGATTTCAGGTCCTGCATCTGCTGGATGGGAAAGGCGGGGGTGGCCTGGTGCTGGTCACTCAGGGCCCCCACAGCAGGCGAGGTCAGTCGGCCTTGTTACTGCTGGATGGAGGTGGGCCCCCGGGTCCCTGTGTGACCTCCACCGATGACGCAGCTGGACGATGGAGTCGCTGCCTCCGAGGGAGGGAGAAAGGCCTCCCATTCCTCCTTCTCTGATATCATGGTGGCAGTGGGCACAGGGGGCTTTGTGGCAGCCAGGCCTTTGCTGACAGGGTATGTGGACGGAGTAGGGCAGCTGGTATCTAAGTTTCCTCTCTTGCTGAGCTGCCCCTTTCCTGCTGTTGGCCAAGCAGAGAAACATCTTCTTGACACTTTTGTCTAAATACCCTGATGCCTCTGAGGTGTCAGTTTCTTTAGCATCAGTCTGGGACAGGAGAGTGAAAAATGGCTCAGAGAATTCACCGCCATCTTGCTCCTCAGGCTCTGGGCCCCTAGCTGGTCTGCCCTCTTCTCTTCACCTCTGAGTCTTCTTATTTTTCTTTTTCTATAATATCCAGAGTTTTTAACCATCCTCAGTGAAAGGAATGGACAGAAGTATCCTATTCTGCCTTGGTCAGGAACAAAACTAAGTCACTGGGCATATTCTTAAAGTGAAAAGAAAATAAATATTGTAAATGTTTCATACCTTAAATTGAATAGGGTAATCGAAGTTCACAAAATGCATTCATATGCATCGTGAATGTGGTATTATTACCATTCCCCTTTCTCAGCGAGGAGAACACTTCAGGTATGGTATTTCTGACCCAGAGTCACATACTGAGTCAGTCACGGGGCTGAAGCATAAATGATATTGCTCTACTTGATGCCAAGAAGGTTGAACCAGGTGACGCAAAAGCACAAATACACAAGGGTGAATAACTGATGATAAGACTTTTTGTGGCTCACTCTTCATTTATGGCCCCCCCTTCTTCCCAATTCCAGCTTTCTTGGTCTTAATGGAGCAGGATCACTTCTCTGGGGAGCAGGGCATCACATGGTGTCACCAGCAAAACCCGGACCCTGCAGAGCAGCAGCCCTGCCAAACCCTGTCCCCGCAGAGTATGGCACTGCTGCTTTATGAGAGAATCCCTGTGTGAGCCCGGCCTCCTGCCCAGCCAGGCGAGCACCCAGGAGCCCACCATGCTGAGACTTGGGTGAGGAGGCAGCCGTAGGACCTTTGCTTCCCTTCACCTTCCTCTGGGCATACACGGAAAGGCCCGCTGGACCTTGCTCCTCACGGGGGAATCCAAAGGTTAAAAATGATGGTCAAGGTAACTAAAAGCTTTTTAAAACCCACCCGAGGGGTCTAGTTGCGATGCACATGTGTTTATTTACCTGGTAGCTGTAGCAAGGGGTCTCCGGCATGGCATGAGAAGTCTTCCTGGCAGTATGTGTTCTATTCATTTTTTGGGAAAACCAACGTGTTCCTTCAGAAACCCAAAACTCAAAAGCTCCCCAAAATTGCTCACTGGGAATAAGGTGAATTTCCTTTACCTCCAATTTTTAGTTAATATATACAACTAGATCTATTAAAGACTGAAATTCTAAAGAAGTGCCAATGCATATGATAAGAGTTCATAAAAAGCTACTCTTGGAAGTTTTCCTCCCTAAATCTCTAAGTGAAACTAATACTCCAGAAGGATGTGCCAAAGTAACCTGCAAGTATTCTGTGATAGACAGCCCATCCCTGAGATCAGTGAGCGCCAGTTTGGGAAGCATAATACCAAGCAAAATATAAAATAAAACAACAAACTCTATATATTGCAATACCATAAACACTTGTAGACTTGTTACATTTTAGCTTTATAAAAAATTCACCCAAAAATCAATGAGCAAAATTCATATGATAAAAGGGAGTTTTCACATGTCACCAACAAACACAGGATATATTCCAGGAAAACTAACGTTTGGAAGGGGCAGCATGATAAATTCTTTCCTACTAGAGATGTGCTAAATAATAAATAACTACAACTATCCTTTTACTTTATTTTCAATGATACAAGGCTAATGCTTTATAATTTCTCTTCATCCATGGAGTCCTGTAGCATTGGCACAATATCATTGGTTTGAAGTGGATAGGAAAAGATTAGTCTAAATCAGTGACATTTATGAATACAGAATTTCAGAAAGAATTGTGTGATTAGTTTTATTTAGCTTTAATTGCATACAGTAACCAGAATTAAGCTGGACTATATTACCCAATATAACAACTTTAACTAGCTGGTTTAGACTGGCTGGTAATGTGTTCCTGAAAACTAATTTTCCCAAGGAATAGCAGACATTTCTCTTTGACACCTAAAGTGGTACAGTTTCCATTCATGGGCCCACCAAATTATGTAATTCTTTAGAAGCTGGTCTTCAATTTATGGAGATAAATATTACTTCAAATATATATATATATATAAATGAGACTAATAATATTTTGTTTTGCTATTTTGAAGTCTCACAATTTAAGTTTGCCTGAAATGTGAACATGTGTGAATATGTACATAATATATTTAAAGTAGATGAAAAAAGCAATTTCCTCCCAAGGCTTTTAATGTAATAAGTTAATTTACTTGGTAACTCTTTCAGAGATGAGTCAAATCCTAATAAGTTATCAAACTGCATAGTAATTCTGATGGTAACAAGTGCAGAAAGGAGAGAAGGAGAGAAGGGAAGGGGTGGGGCTGTGACTGGGGCGGTGTCGCAGTTTCTACTCAGATTCCTCAGAGCCTCACTTCCCACAGGGGGGGCTTCTGGAAGGCACTGGATTGGTGGGGGTGGGGTTCCTACAGCCCACTTGCTATTGGGAGTCTGGTTAACTGGGGGTGTGGCCCAGAAAGGTTTATCCCTGTGCCCCTTCTCTTGTTCTCTATCTACTTCCTGTCCAGCATGCAATAAGCAGCTCTCCTCCGTCAGGCCCCTGTGCCATGCTCTCCTGCCCTGGAACCAGCCAGCTACAGACTGAAACCTCTATACAGTGTCCACCAAAATAAACCTGTCCGCCTTTAAGCTGTGGGGGTCCAGTATTGTGTGTGCCCCAGGAATAAGACAGTGACTTCCGCAAGCAGTCAAAGAAGGCCTGAGGGAAGCAGTGGGAGGCGGGCTTGGCTATCAGGTGCAGAGGCTGCTGCTGTGCAGCCTTCTAAGGGAAGATGGCAAGGCAGAGGGAGCAGCAAGGGCGGATGCACGCTGTACACGGTGGAAGTGAAGTGGATTAACTAAGGAGTCCTAGGGAGCTCCATGGGGAGAGTGTGAGGAGCGCCCGTGCAAGACGGAAGAATCAACTGGGCCAAGAGCAGACACCTCCAAGAACACGAGGATTGAGAAACGACCATTGTTACTCAAATGACTCTGCAAACAGAAGCCATAGCTGAGTGACAAAACCACTTTCAGTGGAGCATCAGACAGCAAAACCTGTTAAGAACAGGCTCGAGAGAGGAAATGGAGTAGTGAATCCATCCAGCTATTTCAAATACACGAGCTACAAAGAAAAGCAGAGGACGGGGGCAGAGAGGCTAGAGAAGGAGGCGGGTCTGGGATGACAGAGCCGGGAGGAAGACCCAGGCATCCATGAAATCAAACTCAGGCGCATTCCCCAAATCACGTTAGGACGCCTCAGTATAAAGCATGAGGCTAGCTGGCAGACGCACGACCTACCCCAGGGGCTTGCTAACAGGAAAGGAATTTTAGAAACGTTAGACATCTGGTCAAGGAGTCCCGAGCATAATCTAAAGAGGAGTCACTGGAAGGTGATTACACGGGAAATAGCAAAAGCTACTTGACCTCACTCTACCCAAACATGAGGCGTGTACTACAGGGAGGGGCCTGGGCGGAGCAGGATTCGAAACACAGGAGCTCAGGACAGAGAGCAGCAACTTGGGGCCTACACTGATTGGCGCACTAGAAAGTCGGGCTCATCCGGCAGATACACTTTCATATTAATTGTAAAGCAGATCTATCTGGAGGCGGTGGGGTCATTGAAACCATCCCTATGATGTCAGGATCAGAAAGCAATCTTATTAGCAGAGTTTTCAGTATCGATTTCCCACAGTGGGATGGTGGGCTTATCAGGGGGGCTCGGCTCTCTAGTCCCAGTGAGATTTTGTCAAGATGTACTAATAATTTTGACTCCAGCAGTTAACAGCTGGGAACTGCCTGGATATACTGAGCAAATGGAGCTAGATTGCAAAGACCGAGCTTTGAAGTGACACCGAGATGTGGCAGAGCCAACCACCCTTAGGCTTCCAGACCTTTGTCCATCTAACTCCATGTTTAGATACTTGGCTGAATAGCATTGAAATATCAGCTGGAAGACCACCGAGGGCAGTGCCACCACGAGCCACATGCCCCTGAGCAGTGAGGCTTGCTCTCGGTAACCCTTGACTTCTGTATCTTTTAAAATGCGAGTGACAAGCCCTGCTCGGTCTCACTGGTTGGTTTTGATGCTCAGAATCTAAGTCTGAAACATTACCTATATGACTACGAGATATTAATGCTACCGTCTTTCCCTGCCTTCAAAGCCTGATTATACCACCATTATCTGAGAATCGAAGACAAGAGGCAAAACCATGAAATCTGGGAAATCCTACCTCTCAGCGACTGGCTTGGCAATGTTTTCGAAAATGATCTCTTGCTTTGCATCATGATCAAAAATCCTTTGAAACCTGCAGCGTGAAAATGGAAGTTATTTAAAAAGCTGAACCTTCCAACACGACTAGATTCATAAATCTTGTTTGTCTTCAAGCTGTTGTGCGCGACCCCACGTTTACATCACCGGGCTTACCTAACTCGGCACAATGTCGGCCCTGTGGCCCCAGCACAGCAGGGCATTGTGCTCCCGATACAAATGGTGAGTAAACAGCATTGCTTTGACAAGATCTGTACAATGCATCCCTCTGAGACCCTGCAGCGGCTTTGAGCCCAATAATAAACTGTGTGTTTTTTAGCTCTCAAGAGGGACAGTGTCCACAGATGGCATCAAATTCAAATCTAGATCACCACCTGAAATGGGAGCCCAAAAGCAGGATGCAAACAGCCAAGGAACTTCTGATGTCTGACCTGTGAGAAGAGGGTGCAACCGAGCATTGTAGATTTATCGAGTTTAACTTCAAATTTCTGAACAGAAGTTGATTTGCCGCTAATTAGGTCCTGCACCCTAGCGGCAACAGTTTGATTCTCAGGCTGATTTCGTTTCATTTTCTTGGCCACAATTCAAAAGTCAAAGATCGAAATAAGACAGATCTGCTCTGCAAAGCGCTGGCGGTGCTGGGGCGGGGGGGCGGGCGTGGTGTGGATTTCAGTCTTCTCCCAGCATCACCCGGGCTTAGCACAGGACCTCAAGTGCGGAGGGTTCCCGAGACGGGAGACACAATCTATTCTTTTATAGTGATTTAAGGTGCCACCAACAAGTATGGCTCCCATGAAGACATTCAATAATGAGATTGAGAACAAGAACAAAGAAAACTGAACAAAACGTTAGTAAAAGGCAAATCTCCCAGGGAGCATATGAACATCGATTGGTTTGTTCTTCTGTATTTTCTGTGTATTTAAATTTTGGAGTTAAAAACTGTGTAGAGAGGGATGCAAAAACTTTAAAACAAGCATTTCGAGGGCAGGGCATCCTAGGCCACTCTGGTCTAGGCGCCCGGCTCCGCAAGCCAACGGGGCACACATTTGATTAAAGCAGAGGCTGTAGGCGAGGTATTCAACCGCTGGCATTAGTGAGGAGCTCTGAGATTGCTCTTAACCAACAGTGACCTCGAGGGATCTCTGTCGCTCATCAATCTCCATGTCAGGGAAGCAAACAGGGGACTATCGAGGGATTCTTCTCAGGATTTAGCAGATGAGAATATATTTTAGATGGTATTTACTGTGCAGTGTCCTTAGACCAGTCCTCAAGAGCCTGGGGGGCACCCCAGCCCCGAGAGGAGCATCGCCAACATGTCAGCATCACACGGAGGTTGAGGCGTCCACGGCTGCCCGTGAGAACGCTGCTCAGAGCACGGCCCACTTCAAAGCCTGAGTGCAGTGCTTTTAGGGAGAATGAAGCTAGCCAAGGCTGGCTGGCTGCTGTCACCGAATTCCCTACCCCACTGACTTGACTATGACGGAATTGTATCTATTACTATGTAATCAAAAGAGATGGAAGGGGGTTTATTTAGCACGTGCAGAATACAATTCTGGAAGCTACCTCAGTGTGGCAGAATGCTCACTGTCTAATCTATTCCACAAATATATACGGAGTGCCTACCCATGCACCACGCACCTCTAATTAGACTAAGAGGTGATTTTACTACAATACCTGTAAAGCGTATTGAATTCCTTGGGGGGAAAAATGACATCCTCCACTGTTGAACAGAACAGAACAAGCAATGCATATCCCTCTGTTTATTGGCATCTCCTCATGCATTTTAGAACAGAGATTTTAGCATCAGAGCTTATAATAAATCACGAACTGTATATTAAACACCGCGTATCATTATCCCAAATATTTTATTTTACATAAAATAGTTGCATAGCAATCTAAAAAGGTCTTTTGATCAGCTCTCTTCTGACAAACACTAAAGACTAAATAGGATCAGAATTAGGAGGAATTTTAATAGTTTAGCCTGATCACTTACGAGAAAGTTGAAAGTCCACAAAGAAAAAGTATTCGCTCAGAGTTCTTTATATCTGCAATTCTGCATCTACAGGAGCCACACAGGGTGGGTTCAAAAAGACTTAAAAGGACCCTTGAGATATAACTTGGGTTTCCTAGAAGGTCCTTTCTTTTACTGAGACGCTGAGTAAGTTTTTTCTAAACTCCATTCCAAACTCAGAAGATAATACTTATTATCTTCCTACCCCAAACTGTTCTTCCTGCAGTCCTCCTCATCCCAGTAAACGATACTCCATCCTTCTACAAGTTCAGTCTGAAACCTTCAGGGCACCCGTGACCCCTCTCTTCCTACCCAATATGCTGTATTCAGTCTACTGGCAAACTCTATTACCTTTACCCTTCAAAAGACATCTACAGTCCAAATTCATTCAGCCCCTACTGTCCCCAAGGGGTTGGTTCCAGGACCCCCTCAAGATAGCAAAACCACAGAGGCTCCAGACCCTCTGTAACATGGCATAGAACACGCATATACCCTCTGTTTGGTCTCCCATACACTGTGAGTCATCTGTAGATTCTGATACCTAACACAATGTAAATGCTATCTATGTAAAAAATTATTAGGGAATAAGAAGTCTGTTCATGCCCATCATTTTTTCCAGCTCTTTTGAACCCACAGTGTGTGATTCTACAGATACCAGACTGCAGAGAGGCTGACTGTATCTTTAACATTTCTACTGTCACCACCCCTGATTCAGACCACCACAATTTTTGACCTTGAGTCTCTTGTGGCAGCCCTGCTGGTCTCTCTTGACCCTGTACAGTCTGTTTTCCAAGTGTCACTGAATGATCCTGTTTGAATCTAAGTGAGATAATTTCATTCTCATGCTAAAGACCAGCCATTCCCTTCCCATGCCCTGAGGGGAAATGCTCAGGGCTCATCAGGACCCAGAGGGCTCCATCAGCTCCAGCTGCCCTAGCCCTTAGACCTCTCTGCCTTTCCTTTTCCTCAAATATGCTGGGAACACTCCCATTTCGGGGACTTGGGTCTTGCTATTCCCTTGGCCTGGAATTCTGACTCCCCAGCTATCTGAAGGGCTACTTGCTATCTTTATTTCAGTAGGCATTTGTTGAAATGCACTTGGTTTATATCTGCAGAATGTGACAAGTACTTGGGAAAGGGGTGATAGATACAGACACAGTTGAGAGTTAATCTAACCCTCGATGCCGAATGAAATGTTTCAGCCAATCGTTGCTTATGGACTCGTTACTTCCATGAAGTCACAGCCATTAAGATACACAGTGTGCTTACATCAGTGGGAGAATGCTCTTCAGAAAAATTAAAGCGTGTATGACAGGGTGACTCCTGAAGGGATATATCTGCTATGTGACCATGGAGTAACAACCCCTGCTTGTACTTACACAAGCAGACACAATAACAAGTGGATGTGGGAGGGAGGTAAGTATGTGAGAGACAAAAGGAAGAGCTACACAGACCGCAGAGAATTCTTATGAGACTGAAAATAAGAGCAAATAAACATCTGAAAAGAAGAGGGGGCTAGAAATACAGCTTAGTGGTAGATCGTGCGCTTAGCATCTGTGAGCCCAGTTCAATCTTAGCAGCACACACACAGACACAAAATAAGGGACAGAACCATAAAATGTCTGATATAGTTTTCTCTAGAGGGCCAGGGCATGGGTAATCTCAAAACAGGGCCTTCATAAAACAGTCCAGAGGGAGATGGAAGACAGCAACTAGGATTCCTCCAGCTGGACCCTGAAATCTACCCCCAAAGTTCAGGCCAGACAGACATGCATTTAACTTAGGATCAACCTTTATCAGAATTCACAAGTGGGGATTGAAAGAAACAGTTTCCTCTGAAACCAGAGAATTAAGGCAGTGTGAAACAGCCATAATCCTCAAGGATCCCAGGCCTGGCTACCAGACGAGTGTTCAAACCAAAGGCGCTGATGGCGGCCCACCGTGCCTCCAACCCTGGATAGCTGGCCCAAGAGAAATAAAAATACGACCATTAGTGTGAAAATGTGTGGAAAATGAAATGTGCCAGTCACCATGTTTTTAAAAAGTGAAAAACCAGTGAAATTAAGTACAATATCTTTTAATTCAATATATTCAAACTTTTATTACAATACATAATATAAAAATTTGAGCTATGGTACCTTTCGTTTTTCATGGGTCTACAAAAAGCCTTCACGTATCTGATATTCTGTAATACCTCTCCTTTCAGGCCAAATGCATTTCAAGTGCTCAAGAGCCACATGGGGCTGATGGCACTGGTTTCAAGGGTAGCTAAGTGCATATAAGAGTTGCATGTTGTTTTACATTACAAAGCTCACCTAACCAGGACACAGACTGTACCTTACGGTCTTATCTTTAATAAAGTTTCATCACGCATTGGAACCTCCTGGAAATACTAAACCACAGGGGGCCGAGTAAGAAAAGGATAACCCTACAGAAAAACAGGTAGCAAAAAAAAAGCTGGGGTCCTGGAACATAACCCCAGACTCCGACATACACTCTCTTTCCAACTTTGAGCACAGCAGCGAACCTGGATTCTATTTGCTAGTTAAGAGCACGGTACTATTTTTCCCACAAGCAGCTGGGCTTAGGACTTCACGATGGGTATTAACACATGGCAAGAGTTACTTCACCGGGGAAACAGAGGCAGGAGGAGAGTGATCAACTTACTTAAATCTGTAGCTTTCTCGCTTATTATTCACAAATCCATCGGCCAAGTCACGTGGTAAGATAATTTCCAAGCTAGGTGTTAACTTTTCATCTTCGTCTATGGAATAAATCTGCAAACACGAGGACAGTAAGTGAATGTAAAGTGGAAAAATTACAGTTAAGTTACGACGGTGATATCATGAATTGCACTGTACAGTACCTTGGTACTTGACTGCTTTGAAACTTGTCAAATTGGATACTCAACCCATTGGACAGGTGTTGGTCCTTTGTTTGGTACCTGATACCTTCAGGCAAAAAATTTGAGTATCACTGCATCACCCCAGCTTTAAGATAAAATGTCATAATGTACAATTTGGATAGTTTTCTGCTTTGAATTATATGCAGACTCAAACATTTGAAAGTGAATGAGAGGAAAAACTGAATGCTCTATCAAAGTTCAGATCGTCTTTTAACGTTCTAATCTGAGCATACGAATGTTTCTGAGGTTGTGACTGGAAACTAATAGTCCTGAAAGCAACATATTGTCTAAGTCCTGATTTCATGTTGTGTATCAAGAAATCAACACTTCACTACAGCCAGTAAGTGTTTCTGAGCATTTCCAAACTCTACACACCAAAGTACAAGGGTGAGGATCTGAGACCTTCTCAGAGAACTCACAAGGATGTGACAATTTCAGTGATGTCCAGAGAAGCCCAAGTTTCCATGAAATATAACTCAGGCATTTGCTAAGATATGTAATTTCAAGAAACACGTGTAGTTCATGTCTTTGACCCTTTTAAGCTTGTTATCCCCGCCCAGCCGTTAACTGGCAAGTGACCTGGCAGAAATGACTTAGCCTCTCTAAGCTGATGGGAAATGAGGGTTTCTATCAAAGCCCTTACAACTGTGACATTCTCAGATTCTCTTCTCAATCACCTACTGCTTTATTTATTGGCCAGGAAAAAAGCCTAAGATTTGGGGTCCAAATACTGAGCTCAGTGCCAGCCGCCACTTTGCGAATCAAGGCTCCTTATACATAAAATGAGGAAACCAGAATTGCCTTCCTTACAAGATTGCTAGGAAATCTAATGATGTAATGGAAATGGAAGTATTTTGTAATGCACCGTAAAAAGTTACTTATTAGATTTCGAAGGTTTTTCAAAAAAGACTTTCTTGTCTTTGGCCAAGAAATAAAATTCTTCCTAACAGGCAATACTTCCCATGTAAGACCCATTTAGAAGCTTGATTATAGGGGAAAATTAATATTCCAAGACAAGTAAAATCCCACCTATGTCTTCAGAAAGTACAAATAATTTCCTAAGCAGATTTTTTTATTGAAACCTCATGTTTAAAAAGTGAAGACTTCAGGTGAAAAAGTCACCCTTGAAAAAGAAAATTATTTGTAGAGAATAATGACATCAGGTCAAGGTGTTCTGGGTAGGTTTCCTCAAGAGATTTTAGAAGTATATCCTTGTAGACAGGTGAATGAAAGGACTGTGTTAGATGGGAAACACCCGAGTGAGGAGTGGCATTAAGAAAATCGCTTAGGGCCATAAAACTTTAATACATTCTCTTTCTACCCACAGTCATAAAAACATCTATTATCTGAGGTAGGACAGCTATTATTTAGAAGACAGAACAAATGCAAGGATGAATATGAAATGTTTTGAAATGTGCAAAGCTCCGCAGGGGAAAGCACTGCCATTGTAAAAACCACCAGGCAGATTCACATTACACATGTTCGTTAGTAATCTATACATCATGATTTAATTTCTAACGCCTTCAGAAATAAAGCCCTTTGAGTCACTCTGTTTAATATGACAAGCCACATTTACAGTTAGAGAAACAACCCTGCAGTCTTTTAGGGGGACAAGAAGATATGGTGCTGACCTGTGGGGTTTCTAAGGGAGCGCAGGGATGTGCTAACTCAGTATTTATTTATCTATTTATTCCCATTCTCTTGGTGTATGTGGTATCATGCTGCATCATCAAAATGCAATACAACACCTAAAATATTTCAGAGAGTGGAGACTGAACAATCCACTCTGCAAATGAGTAAAGAAATGTAAAAAAGAGGCACAGCAAGATACCTAAACACCGCCTTTTAAGAAGACAAAGTTCAGGATCAAAGCCAAGGATCTGCATCCATGTCTCCCTTTCCCATAGCTGAGCATCTGCTTCTGACAGCCAGAATCTGTGTAAATTCAATATTTTAAGCTAGGAATCTGGGAATTAAATAGTGCATGCAATATTCTTTTCACATGCACTTTAAAAATTCTTGTAGGTGATTGCAACAGGAGATAAAATCAGGAGACACCCACGATTCTCTTTATACTGCTTCAGTCTTTTCTTACAAGCCAATGTTTTCTTTGGAATCTTCTCATGTATCTTCTCCTAAATGTGTATCATGAAAAAAACAAACAAACTGATGTTGATGATAAAGACGTTACCTTCTCCTTTTAAATACACAAATTGCAGGAGGCAAATGCTAAATTCTGAGACAGTACATGACATATACATATATACACTTTAGAGGTGTGGGATAGAGACCAAACAGTAAGACACCTATCCAAAGTATTCACAAATCTGACCCAAACTGTCCTTGCCTAAATTTATACTTGGAAGTAGAAAAAAAAATTTTTATTTTTGTTTTTTGCCTGAAAGAGAATAGCTTTATAATAATAAAAAAATTCTTAATTAAAATCACAGTTCTGGCAGTCACCAATAAAGTGGCCTGACCCCATTATTTAACCTGTGGCTCAGTTTTCCTCATCTGTAAAATGAGTAAAAGGACATCCAACTTGCCAGATTTTTGTGACAAACCCAGATGGTGCTCACAAAGCCTCTTTCAAGAGGCGGTTTTTCAAGACACAGTTAGAATGACCCTGCTCCCCTCCAGGGAGAGAGGACAAAGTTCAGAAACTTTAAGAAGCACACAGAGTATCTGCTAAGGGCATGGAGGCTGTCAACATTCTCTGTAATCTTCTGAATTTAGCTCAGTGGAGGAAACACCCGGTAAATGCTCATTAATGTTTTCTGAGTGAAGTCCGTATTTGTGTCAGGATGCATAAACGTCTACCTACAGCGAAAGCATGTCACAGCGAGTGACTGTACAGTTGGCTAAGAAATTCCTGAGGGCCCACTGCATGCAGAGCGCTACATGTGAGTGAGCTTTGTGTATCAGTGTCTGTTTACACTTGCATCATTTCAGTCATTTATAAGCACGCATCTCTCCTGCTTGCACATGTTTTGGCCAAGTGTAAAAACATACATGGAGGGGGTGTGGCAGTAAATACCAATGCGTGGTCGAGGCCCATGCCAGGGTCCAAAGAAGCACACACACACACACACACTAGAGCGGCCTGCGTGAACATGTATGTTTTGTGCAGGGCTGTGCCAGGTGGGGCTGGTCTGGGGTCTATAGGTGGCTTCCTTGCTCGGGTGCTACCGCATCTAGCACAGCGTGAGAGAAATTCCAAGAAGTCGCTGCTTCGCCGGGCTCCCCACCCCTCGCCGCCCCTAGTACCCCCCAACCCGCGCCCCGAAGCCCCACCTCGCCGGTGCCCCGCTGCTCAGCGCGTACCCCTTGTTGGTGCTTCCGGGCAGGGGGCTTTACCCTCGCGAAAATCTGGATAGTCTGCTTCAACATCTCCTTCCTGCTCTGACTGACCTTTGACCTCTCGCTCCAGGTCTCCCTTCCCAAACTTCTAACTCCCACCGCCTTCTGTGACCCGTAGCCTTAGCAACAGTAACTAGGGATACTACCCAAAAAGCACTGCGGCAGCCAGGATCCCGCCTCCTCTCCCTAATTGGTCGCGGACGAGGAGGGGCGGGCCAAAGAGAGCGGCTGAGGGGCGTGGTTGGAGAGCCGCTGAGCGCTTCGCGCGTGCGTGTGGGCAGGACCCTGGGGCAGAGATTAAAGGGACAAGAAGCAGTGTAGCTGCTTGCCTAGGTTCTTTAACCCATTTTGTGTTCCTTCCCCTCCTGTTGGTACTGAAACCCTTCTGCCCTTTAATCATTCATCTACTGAAAAAATGGTGCTCGATCTGTGCTGTGTCCTAGGTGAGGATCCTGAGCTGAGTAAAACTGCCCTGGTCCGCTTGGAGCACAGGATCTGAGCAAGCAGGCGGACTTTCAGCTGAAGATTACAATCAAGGGGTCAGGGCTGTGCTGCGGTCCGGGCGGGGCCGGTTCCGTCCAGCTCTGTTTTGAGAAAGAATAAGGCTGGAGGAAGGGGACTGCTTCCCATATAGTAGTTCTGTTAAAAAAGGGAAGAGCTCCTCAAAACAGCACCTGAAAAGATGTTCACTCTCATTATCTACCGGGGAAATAAAAATTACAACCACAAGGACATGTCACTGTACACCCAGCAGAGTGACTGAAATTAAAATAATAAAAGAAGCACCACCAGATGCTGATACAGAGAAAATGATTCACACATCACCAGTGAGACTGTGCGTTTTGGTAATTTACAAAACTAAAAACGCGGCTACTCCGAGACCCTGCAATTGTACTCTAGGGGGTTTATCCAGAGAAATTAAAATGAGCTGACACACACAATCCTGTACGTAAGTATTTGTAGCAAATTAATTTGTAATAGTCACAAACTGGAAACAAGTCAGATGTTCTTCAATAAGCAAATTGCGGCTTTATATTCATCGTGAAAAGGAAGGAGCTATTGCCACATGTAACGACTCAATGAACTTCCAGGGAAATAACGTTATGTAAAAGGAGCCAAATCCAAAAGTCAACTACTGTATGATTTAGTATATACAAGACTTTTGAAAGGACAGAATTACAGAGATGGAGAGATTAGTGGTTGCCAGGGAGGAACAGAGGTGGCTACAGTTGTAAAGAAATACTTGTGATGGATTGTTCTGTATCTCACAGCAGGGGAGGTCACGAATCACACGGATGATAGCACTGCAACACACACGCGTACATACAAAGCATGCAGGTCTGTTGATATTAAGTAATACTGATGATTTTATCAATGCAATTTCCTGATTGTGATATTCTGTTGTAATTATGTAAGATGTCTATTGTAAGAAAGTTGAGGGGTATGTAAGTTTCTATTATTTCTTGCAACTGCACGTGAATCTACAATTATTTTAGTTTTCAAAAGACACACAAGAAAATTTTTGCAAAACATGTACCTAATAAAAGACTTGGATCCAGAGTATATTTTAAAAGTTTCAAACCCAGTGCTCACTTTGGTAGTGCATATACTAAAAGTTTCAAACCCAGTAATAGTAAAACAATTTGATTCTTAAAAATATTTTCAGCTCAAATATTTGAACAAACATTTCAGCAAAAAAATACACAACTGGCAAGTGAGTACATGAAAAAGAAGTTTAATA
Organism: Hydrochoerus hydrochaeris; assembly: GCA_004027455.1. Taxonomy (NCBI): domain Eukaryota; kingdom Metazoa; phylum Chordata; class Mammalia; order Rodentia; family Hydrochaeridae; genus Hydrochoerus; species Hydrochoerus hydrochaeris. Next base: position 48,355 of record PVLA01005751.1, on the reverse strand, counting down.
TCATCAATCATTAATGAGATGCAAATTAAAACCACACTGTGATACCACTACACACCTCACCTCTTATAATGGCCAAAAAGAAGAAAATGAAGTTGACAATACCAAGTGCTGGCACAAAGCATCTGGAATTCTCAAACATCACAAGTAAGAAAGCAAGATGGGCCAATGTCTTTGAGTAACAGTTCTGTAGTTCCTCATAAAGTTATATGTGTATTTACCATATAACACAACAATCCCATGCCTAGATATTCACCCAAGTGAAATGAAAACTTATGTTCTCTTAGAAACCTAAATGTGAATGTTTAGGCACAATTACCAAAAAGTGGAAATGAAGTAAATGTTGTTCAGCTGGTGGGCAGATAAACAAACTGGTACCTCCACCCAATAAAAGAGAATGACCTGCAGGCATCTCCTACAACATGATTAGATCTGACATTTATTATGCAGAATGAAAGACGCTGGCCTCAGAGATTACACACTTTCAGTTATATGACATTCTAGAAAACAAAAGGGACAGGGATGCAAAACAGATCACTGATTTCTGGAGGCCACAGGAAGGGGAAAGTTTGATTTCAAATGAGTAATAGAGAGTTTTTTGGTTTTTTTGCTTTTCACTGGAGGAAGGTGATAAAATTGTTTCCTAATTCAATTGTGGTTGTGGTTACATGACTATATTGGTCAAAACTCAGAGCTACCTTATCTATACACATAGGTAGGGATGCTGTAGGTAAATTATGCAATAATTAAAAAAAGAAGAAATAATGAGGTATGACCAGGGGCAGCAGTGGCACAGATGAATATGAGGAGAAACCAGGTATTTATTAAATAGATTTTAGAACTTTATCACCAGATGAAGAAAAGATGACTCAAGACTGGGCCATCAGGGGTATGGCATAGATGGTCTCTAGACAGGTAAAGTAGATTAGATTAGGGATGAAGGAGAAATGAGAAGTTGGGGACATGATAAATTTCAGATGCCTATGGGATTTCACCAAGTAGTTGGATGAAGTACAGAAGAAAGCCATGGCTGAAAATATGGATGTGGGAGTCATTGCAGTTTTTCTAGGAAGAGAACAAGTTACTGAAGAGCACAGAGGCTGAAATGCTAACACTAATAGTTGGAGGGGAAAGGGAGGAGGGGCCACTGGACAGGAACTGAGGTGTGAGAGACAGAAGGGAATGTTCTATCATGGAAATCAAGCAAAGATAGCATTCTGGGAAGGTGTGTCAGCCGTGGAGAGTGTGTGTGTACTGGGAAATGTCCATTCTATGTCGCAACTAGAAGGTGTTAGTAATTCAGGTTGTGGTACCATTGCAGTAGTGAAGTCAGAAGTCAGGTTACAGGATAACAAGGTTAGAAACAGAGCCAGCCACGATAAGCTACTTTTTCCAGAATCTTGTTTGTCAAGGTTGCAAAGAAGCAAAATGAAAAGGTGAAAATTAGAGGATCCAGGGTAAGGAAAGATCTTTTGTTCACCTCTAAGGAGATAAATCCAGTAAAGAAAGTCAGGTTGGAGGCACAAGCCAGAGAGAAGATGAAGGACGGTTACCCCAGATGGTAAGAAGGCACTTTATAAAGAGGGTGAAAAGAAAAAGAGGCAAAGGAGCACAGGATATTTATAAAAGATAACTGTGACCCAAGGGTCAAGGCTAACAGTGATGGTTGGAGGGGATGCTACTGGCCTTTGACATGGAGGATTGTTGCATGGAGTAGGAAGGAAATATATGGGTCCAGGATGTGGGAACTTTACACTTCCTGCCTTGAACTCTAGGTCATAGGATTAACTGCATTGATGAGGAGGAAGTGTAGGTTCAAATCCTGAACTTATCTATCCTTCCTAAGTGTTTTTAAGGCTCAGTTGGCTCATCCAATCATGGGGCTGGATAATAATAGCAATGTCATGGAGTTATCAGAGAGATTAAATGGGAGCATGCAGGCCAAAGTGTTAACATGGTACCCAGCGAAGAGAGACTGTTCCCTTACTTGTGGAATTCTGACCTGTGGAGTAGATTCCTTTGGTTATAACCACTTCTTAAAGAACAGGGATGCCACCCTAAATTTATATATATTGCATATTAGGATAGCAAACTTAGTACCTCCTGGAGCCAGATCTAGGTTGTAAATACATTAAACAGTCAGGGAAAAGACAATAGGAGAGGTTGTGGTGAACAGGAGGCTTGTGCCCTAGCTAAGAGCGATTCTCTTCAACATGGTTAAATACAACATACTGTATCTGAGGCCCCAGTTCAGATCTCTGATTCTGTTCCTGGTAAAAACAACTTCAGTAACTGCCAGGCCAGGCCGTGACGGCTTTCCTTCCATCTCCAGCAGATGATTATAATGGGTGCAAACTAGGTTTTGTGATTAAATCTCCAGGCTACGGTGTCTTTCCCACAACTGGATTTACAGTCAGTATTATTATTTGCACCTTACATACTTGTTTAAACACAGGAATTAAGATTCTTTCCAATTGTGTAACGATTTTTTCTTTTCTTTTCTTTCATTTTTCTTTTTTTTTTTTTTGCACCACAGCTGCCAAAATAACAGATAACAGTACCAGGCAAATTAGCCAGGGATTATAAACCTCAAACCTGCAAGAAATTAAGTTGTGCCTGAACTGAATTAGTCCATAGGCAAGTTAGCTGGGTTTTGTTCACTTGTGTGTTCTGTTTTGTTTTTTAGGGAAGAGTTGAAACTACAGTGTATTCCAGCACTGCTTTTCAACTGCTTCTTTAGCTGTTGGTGCTACAACTATAAAATGCATCATTTTACTTTATAAGTCTTAAGAGGGGCCAGTAAAGATTTTATGGGCTGGTAATTTTGATATAGAATATGCCCATAAAATGGCCTAATTGCAGTGCACCTCCCCCTCCCCTAGCTTACCCATGGCTTTGGGGGGTTTATGTTTGTTAGTTCAAACATCCCTCCGATCCCAGCATGAGCATCTCCCGCCTCCTTATTATCAGAAGAACAAGCAACTTGAATCACATGTTTAAGGCTTCGCTAACTCCATTCCAGAGTCCTCTGTTTAATAACTTCCTCTGAGGAGTGAGGCCCACAGTCAGAATTTCCTGCTTCTTAGTATATAGTGATATGAAAAGAACAGAGGTCAGCGGATGCAAACTGTCCCTTTACAGCTGTTAATAGTGGGATAAGACATTGTTGTGTGATTCCTTAATGCCCCTGACTGGGGATTTTATGGAAAGGAATTGAAGATCCAGAAGACAGAGCACATTTTCAGTGCAGGTTTCTTTCATCAAGAATCCCCTTCCCAGCTGAGCCCTCACTTCTCAATCTTATGGGGGCAGCACCAGAGGGAACCCCTTAATACCACTCAGCCTACAAAGGCCATTTATTTCATTGTTTCTGAACCAAGTGGAGAATGCACAGAGCAATTTCTGGTCCTCATTAAATGCTAAATAATAACATGCTGTTAAATTGCAAAGCAAGGGTACCACAAAAATCTGTACTATATAATTTCAGCAAAGAATTTTCTTTTGAGAATATGTTCAGCTAATTTAAAGCATAATTTCATTAACATAACCATCTTTCCACATACAGCAGAGTGAAATTCATAAAACATGACCAGTGCTTGGGTTTTAGGACAGTGGGTATCACTGGGGCTGGTAAACTTTCATAATGCATTCTCTTTCCTATCTGAGGGTGAACTCAGATTTTTACCATCAGTCTGGGTTCTCTCCTGTTGGTGCATTACCTCTCTGTCTGAAAGACAAGAGGCCCCAGGCCCCCTAAGTTGTCTGATCCCCTTCCTGCAGCCCTCCTGGGGTTCCCCCAGCAGCAACATCAAAGCCACTTAGGGCTGGAAGCTGGTGGCCAGCCATATGGAATTACAGCCCAGGCTCTCAGCCGATTACAGAGTGTAGCACAGGAACCAAATGACAGTTCCATGGCCCAGAAGGAAGCCTCCAGTTCTGAATGGAAAAGATGACTGCTTGTGTATTTATATACAGGCTCCTCATAAACAACCTGGACCTTCTACCACCATCACCATGAACCGAGGGATGGGCCGAGTTAAAAATACCTCTGGAAGGCCTCTCTTCTAAGGAAATTACTCAGCCTGTCCCATCTCCTCTGGGTACTGATTTAAACGTGTTTCTCTGCATATCTCAGAATTAGGAAACAGGCTAACCAACAAGTAACACAATTTGAATCATGAAAGCAAAATGACTTCTACGGCAGAGTGCCTTATCTGATACGCCATCATTCCTGCACCCCCATCCAGCCACGTTTATCCATCCTGCATCTGGATAGTTACCAAAGGGAGCTATCCTAATCTGTCTCCAAATCCCCTCCTTTTCCTGTCACTTCTCGGTCTCCTGCAGCCTGGCATCTGTTCCGCACTCCCTGGAGCCTGGTTAAATTGGACCTGCCAAGCTGTGCTTTTTGATCTGTCTCTCCTGATCCATCACGGTAGACCCAGCTGTGTAGGCTCAACCTTTGCCCTTCGCTACTTCCTCTCCCTCTAAGTGGCTCCAGCCAGACTTTCTAAGTGTGGATGACCCTGCCCCGAGCCACCTTTTGTCTCTCTCCCGCTGACTCCGCCCTCCCACTTCGGTGCTTTGGTTTGTGGGCAGTCTCCGTGCCAGCATCAGCCCGGGTCTCCCCACTTCTCTTCGCCCTCCCGTTTGTTGCATCTTCTCCAGCTGCTACCAGATGACACAATGCAAGCCCCTTCATTTTTCAAAGACCTCCCATCCTTCCCTGTCATAAATAGAATCCAGTCGCCAGGTCCTTTGAACCTGGTCCCACATTACCTTTATATCAACTTCATGGCCCTTATCGGGTTCCCCACCCCAGACTTTCCTGCCCTTTTGACCACTGGCTTCCTGCAGTTCTCAAGCACGCTTTTTAGGGTTCTGTGTTCCTCTGTGTGTCTGCGGTGGGGCATCAGAAATACCGAAGCTGTCTCCAAGATTCAGCTCACAGGTCACCTGCCCTGTAAAGATCAGCACCTCAGCAGCTCCTCAGCAGCAAAGTTAGGAACCCCCTCAGTGTAGCCCCATCTTCTGTTCCTTCATAAGTACTCACCGTGCTGGTGATGTTGGCTGTGCATATCTGTCCCTCTGTCCTATCTGAGAGTGTAACAGAAATACATTCTGTTTGTGTATTTCCAGTGACTAACAATGTTTTAGGCACATGCCAAATAGTTCTACGTGTCTGGGGAAGGAAGGGTGGGTACATAGCTCATGGCAAGCACCAAATGAAAACCTTATAAATTAAAAGGAAATTTTTTATCTGAGGCTCATATTTCCATGGCAAAGAGCACAAAGAAAACCTGCAAGCTGAGTAGACTGTTAACAAGAGAACGAGTTAGAAACACATTACAGTGTCACTGTTTCAATTGCTGAATCTCCTTTCTTCAGGGAAGAAATAGGTGGTTACCAATTTCCCAGGGTGATAAAAAGAGCACATTAACATTTGTATCCATTTGTATGCACGGAAGACAACAGACACAGGATTGGACCGGGTGATAAGTGTGGAAGCAGAACAGTCCACTGTGAAATTAGTGAGGTTTCTTTCAGGATGTCTGGGAAGGGTCGAATGAATCTAGAAATCAGCTTTTTTAAATTGGAGAGGAACACACCCCATATAAAGCACCAAGGAAATGGTTATTCGTCTTTTATTGTGTGTTAAAATAGTTTGTCTTTTCGTAAAGTTTGAAAGTGAGTCTTTGGCCCTTCAACTAACTGCTTTTCCTCCTTTTCCATCACTTTTATACCCCCCAACACCAGAGCGATGCTTCCTAAATTACACAGCCTGTAGCAGTCCTCTTCCTCCTCTTTTCCTAGCACTGGCTCATTGAAGACCTGAGCTGAAATATCAGTTCCTCTGCGAAGCCTCCTCCGGCATCTCGGCTTAGCTACGTTTACTCTTATCCCCTGGATTTGATGACAGAGACTCGGTCTTTTGGATGAAAAATCCTGTTTGCTCTTGCTCACCATTTTATGTACATTCCATGCACATAGTAAGTGCTTGATGCATATTTACTTCTTGGTGAAAAAGATACCCAGGGGAGGGCAGCATCATCTTGATTTCATCTCCCGGCCCCAACGGGCACTGAGACGGGGTATGTGTAGGAGTTGGGGTTTATTAGGGAGTGATGCCAAGAAGACAGGGAAGGGAGAAACAATACCATTGAGGGTGGATTATCGTGGTGGGATCCTAGGGCTCAATCCCACAGAGGACCCTCCGGAAGCCTGCGTGTAACGTGGCCAGGAAGCTGGAGGATTTATACCAGGACGCCTGCTCCTCTTTAGTGCACAACTTCCCTCCCCCGCACTTCCGGCCCACACGGTGGGCCTGCCAATGGCCTGGTATGGACAGAAAGCTCTTGGGCAGATAGAGAGCGAGCACTTGAAGGGTACCATTGGCACAGAGAGGTTTGTCCGTCCAAGCGGCAGTGATCTCTGGGGCTGGACGGAAGAGATGTGAGGCTCACCTGACCTAGAACCCATGACACCTGACATTCGTAGAGATGCTTAGGCCAGATGCATCAGCCAGCCACAGCCTTAGAATCAGCATCTACCTCATGGTCCCAGCTCTGTGTCTGCATTGTGCTTTACGAGGTCAGCGAACGCTTTTGATTATATCCCACACCTTTAACTACTAAACATTTGTACCTTACAACACGTCTCCTTGGATCAGTTGCTAAGCCAAGGGTGTTTTGTCACAAGACTGGCATTAAGTCTCCAGAGAAGCGTGTTGGTTTCCCATCTCCGTAATTTTTTAAGGGCTCTGTGATCAGATGCATTTGGGAAACTGCTCTAAAGTTGAGCCCTACTGAAAATGTTTTCACGGCTCCCCACTGTCTTTTGAATTAAGAACCTCTTCCCAAGCCATTCAAGATGCACTGCAAATTAGCTCCAGCACGGTCCACTTTTCCTCAATTCAAGAAAAAATTATTTGCTAATCTCTTTTCTCCTGTTTACCCACCAGCACCCATGGGCTTCTCTGCACTCTCTTCTGCTCTGACCCGATTCCCCCATCTCCAATTCTTGCCTACTAACCTGGGTCACCTTACAGGGCTCCCCTTAAATCCTGGAAGTTTTCATTTCTTATCACAGTTATGTGATGTCTCCACTGCTCCTGTCTTTAAATCTTTTTGTCTCTGTGTGAGTTTTTTTTTTTTTAATTGAGTACCCTCTAGTAGAGTTTTTGGGGAAAATTTGTCATTCTTCTCCCTTATCTAATGCCGCTCAGATACATTTGTAAGTTCCTTTGAGGGCAGGAACTCTGACTTTTTCTGTGTTCTGTGTGACCCTTAGATGTCTGTGAAGTTAAATTTTTAAAATTTATTTTTAATTATGTATAATAAAATTCACTCTTAAAAACACACAGTTCTGTGAATTTTGACAACTGCAGAGAGATAACCATCATCACAACTGGGATGCAGAACGATTCTCTCACTCCATGCCTCCCCCCAAAATCACCCCATACTGCATCTCTATTTCCAAATATTCCCCCAAAATGAGACCTTGGCAGGTCCTTAATCTAACCTCTGCTTCTACAGTTTTCCCTTTTTCCAGAGTATTCTATAGGTGAAATCTGTGCACTCTGCGCCCTTTGAACCTGGTTTCTTGCACATTTGTGATGCCTCTGTTTCATCGTGTACCAGCCTTGCATCCTTCTGTGTTGCCGAGTGCTACTCCACGATTGGGCACGCTACGGCTTGTTCACACATTCACTCCAGTCAGCATGCTGAGCTCACAGCTCCATAGGGGTAACGTGGAAAGGAGTGTTGCTAGCGGGAGACTGATTCAGGATTAAATTTATAAGAACTCCAAAGTGACTGCCATTTCCAAAGTGACTGCACGTTTTGCATTATCATCGGAAATACTGTAAAATTACCGCAACTGTGTGTTCTTATAAGCACTTGGAATTGACATTTAAAAAATCACCCACTGTACTAAACACTAGTATCCCAAGTAGATATCACTTTTATTGCCCTGAAAAATGATTCTGAACATCTTTTTATGGGCCTACTTGACACCATTTATCTTTTTTTCATAAAATTCAAATGTTTGGGCCATTTATTGCATTGGGACTCCTCATTTGGTTTTCTTTTACAATTTTTATGAAATCTCGATTTATTATTTTTTTTTCTTTTATGGCGTTTGGGTGTCATGTCTAGGAACTCTGTCTAAAAGCAGGTATGAAGATTTTTTTTTCTCCTATATTTTCTTCTTAAAGTTTTGCAGTTTTGCACCGGTAGCCCTACATTTGGGTCTATGATGCTTTATGATACACTGTAAACTAGTACTTGTTTAAGGGGTGAGGTTCACTGAGTTGAATTCAGCCTTTCTGGAAGACATCTTTCCTTTACCATGTAAGACCCTGCTTTCAGTTTAACCATTGCCTGACTTTAGTGCTCCAGATTCTCTGTTTTTTGAGACAGTCTTTGTATATAGTCCAGGTTGGCCTTGAACTCACCACGCTGCCTTAGATTTGTGGCACTCTTTCTGCCTCAGCCTCCTGAGTGCTGGGCTTACGCCATGTCTGGTTGCTGCTCTATCTTATGTCAGAACTAAAACTCCAGTTAGAATCCCCCTCAAGGACAAACAAATTTGAATTGAAAAAAGCTTAATTACAATTAGGCTGGCTGTAATGAATGTTGACAAAGATAAACAAGATATAAACATGTCTACTCTTTGCTTTGACAAGCATTGGTTGACAAAATCAACACACATTAGGTGTTTTATCTCTATGTGTGTATGTATTCACGTGTGCATACACATCTATAGACTGTTACATTTTTCTAAGCTATTGCCTTTCCCTAGAGCTTTATACTATAATTCTACTTATTTAGAAATTCTAGCTACTCTTTTCCCAGAGGCAGGTGAATGTGGTTAGTGGGTTTAGAATTTGTCACAAATTGTCACATTATTCAGCTTATAAAATGTCCTTAACTCAGGTAGACCCAAGATGGATTTCCCATTACATCACTTAGAGATGGATACGTCCTCCCATAAACACAGTGAGACATTATATCCCAATTTTTATTTTACTTTTATTTCATTTCTTTTTTTTTTTTAACAGCACTTTTACTGGCAACCAGCACAGCCCTTTTGATGCCTCTGGCAACACTGGAGTGCTTTTGCTTTGCTCCAAATCAGATAGAAGGAGCGCAGCGTGGCTTCCCTGCTAAGTCCATCGTGCGGGAGGCCAGGCAGCTCCGTCACCGGGGCCCTCAGCGGGGACCTTCGCGCAGGCGAGGGCGCTCCTCAGTGCCGTGGGTTTAGGACCGAGGACTTTCTTGCTGTTGTCGCCTTAGTATTTCTGGGTTCCCTAACTAAGAAGCCACTGTCAGACTTTAGCCTAATGGATTATCCTTGAATTTGAAAAATGCAATGAACGAGGTTAGCTTTTCTTAAAGCAGCACGAGGCATTTACTCTGAAAGATGATTTGTTGCGATCCTTCACTCTGCTGCAAAAGAATCACACCTCCATACTCTTTGCCTTGTGGCTTTGTATTGCCCCTCCACGAGGTGATGGCACAGCAGGAGTAGTTTGTTTCTCCCCAAGCTGTGCTTGGTTGCCATTGGACTTATCTGATAGGCTGCAATGGAAGTGACATGAACAGAGAAGCTTCATGTACTCATGTGTGATTTAGCTTGACCTTTTGCGTTCCTGGGATGCCCGTGAGACAAGGGTGAGCTCACTAGACTCTATCCCTTGAGCATGGGCCCAGGGGGAAACACATGGAACAAATCCAAACCTAATCAGCATCCTGGATTTACACTATGCAAACTGTATCCTGAAGCAGAATGACCGTGAATCAATAAGAAAAGTAAAATGCATGCTGTTTATAAACTGTGGAGTTTTGTTACTTAGCGTTATCATAGCAGCAGCTGACTAATACACTTATGCATCTCCACTGAGGTTTCCCATGAAACCCAGCACAAGTTGTTATTGTGATGAACCAACAAGTGAATATTTGTATCCATGAGGTGGACAGGTAACCATCTGATCATGGATTTTCCTCCAGCCTGGTCTTTATTCAAGAATTTTCTCTGAGCAGGATTTCTAACTATGCTTCTAGCAGTGTAGAATTATAGGATATAAAAGCTGTCACTTCTTGTCCTCATAGGTGCTAGCGTCTCCCAGCTAAAGCCTCTAGCAAGTTGTTGTATTATCGTATGTACATGGAGTAATGGCACAGGTTCCAAGTGGTAGGTGTCAAATTGCCACTGTGAAGTCTTTCCCCAATAATATTAATCCTGATCATAAAAATTGCCACCGCGTCCATTGCAACGCTCGGTGAGTATCATCTTGAATAAGTCTGATCCTGCTTCACCTCCCTTCCTGGATGAATACGTTCCATCATGAATGTAAATGCATTTTGCGGTTGTGTTACCAGGATTGGCCAGACTTCATATTGACCTAAAGACAGATATTTTGCTATGTGGGATTGGAGTCTTTTATTATACTGTACTATGTCAAAACTTACGGATGCAGATCGGTATTCCTGTCACAAAAACTTATCTCAGAATTGAATCCCATTACCTCAACAGCAAGAAATTTTGCAGGACAACTTAAGACCTAGATTTGTGTCTTTACAACATGGTCAAATTGGCTTCCTATTTTTAATGCATCACACGGAATCTCAAAAATTTAAAAATAATCACCAAGTATAGAAAAGTTTTCCTTATAAAATTGTGTGGACTCAGTTCATTTTCTAAAGCTTATCTTTCTTTCACCATTTTGATGCTATTTCTCATCCCACTATTCCCTTTTCTCCTAGAATGAGATGGTTTATCCTCTGATTATTCAAACACAGTTGGAAGCTCTTAGATGTCTTTTAATATTTGGTGATCAGTTATGCAGAAGAGGGAGCACATTTATCCTGTGTTGCTGTAGAGAGAACTGAGTTAGACAAATTGCTGGGCCAGCGCTTACCCAGAGCAAATTACTGGGCCTGGTTGGGTGTATGCCTGTAACCCCAGTACTTGGGAGGCTGAGGCAGGATGATCACCACGAGTTTGAGACCAGCCTGGGCTACATGGTGAACTCAAGACAGGCCTGAACTAAAAAGTGAGACCTGGTCTCAACTCACCCTGCAAGCCCCAGTTGTATGATGGATGTATGGGCTCAAATAGGAGAAAACGCCTAGGAATGGAACAGAAAGCAGTGAGCTTCTTATCCACAAATCTGGTTAAAAGTTTCTCAGGAATAATAAAGAAGGAATTCCCATGTCTCTGACCCTAAAATACTATGATTTGATTCTTACCAGTTTTTCAGCATGACTGACGTGTGCTATGTAGCTGTGACAACTTGGACCACTTAATAAGTAACATCTTTATGAGTCTGTTTTTAACTAGAAAGACAAACACAATTTCTAGCAGTGAAACCAGTCTGCCTTTCTAAGTAGTCCCAACTTCTGTGGAATCTAAATGAAAAGATAATATATAAGATAGAAAACATTTCATTTCTTTTCACAGTGCTGGTTGGTTTTCAACTACCGCTACAGCTATCTGGGAACATAAATACATGTATATCTTTATAACTGAGGTGTAAACTTATTCCCTCCCGGAGCAGTTATGAAAGGAGATGATTGCTCTCTCTTTTATTTTCTAACCATGACAACCTCTGAGTTAGGTTTGTCTCAGTCTAATTATATTACTAGGCAGAGAGTACTACAGGTAACACTTTTTATTTAGACATTATATCAAGAGTACAATTTAGAAGGTAGAAATTATGCATTTTGAGAATCACTCTTTCTTCTCCTCTTAAATCAAAGATCAGTTTTGTAAAAGTAGTTACAAATTTAGCTTGACCAAACAGGTGATTTGCTTTGAGATTTGGGGACTTGGAAACAACCTTCAGGAAGTCCTTCACTGTGATCTCTTAGCGATATTCCAGCTCAAAGTTCGTCAAAAAGTGCCTTTCTTGGGGAATACTTTTCCTGGTGAAGGCTTTTTAGTTAATGATTAGTAACAATAATCCCTTCATATCCAAGGGTATTGGCTCCAGGACTCTGACACAGATACCGAATCCATGGATGCCCAATCCCTTACATAAATGGCACATTATTGGTAGATAACCTACACACAGCCTCCCGTACACTTTAAATGATTTCTAAGTCAATTATAATACCTAATACAATGTAAATGCTATATAGTTTGTATTGTTTAGCGACTAATAACAAGAAATAGTCTGTAACGTATTCAATATAACCACAGTGGTTTTCTTTTTTCCTACTTTCAAACTGCAGTTGTTTAAATATGCAGATGCAGAGCCTGCAGCTAGTCAGCGTCAACTGTACTATTATCAGTATTCTCAGCTTGAGGACTATATTAATCCACTGGCTTCTGGCTTTCATTGCTTCTGCTGAGAAGTTAGCTGTCTGTCTAGTGATCATTTGAAGGTAGTGTCTTTTTCGCAGGCTACTGTAAAATTCTTCCCTTTAGTTTTCTTTTCTGCAATTTCTCTCTGATGCACCTGAGCAACCTTTTTTACCTTGTTTTGCATTCACTCTACTCCTTCAATTGGAGCTAAGGCCTTGGATCCATATTCTTCATTAGTTCTGGGAAATTCTCAGCCATCCATCTTCCAACATTGCTTCTTACGTTTTCTCTTTCTTTCCATGCCCTTGCACTTGGATTCTGCACTTTCTGAATGAGTTGTCTCTCTCTCCTTGCTGCCTGGTTAACCTTATTGACCAATCTTTCACTTCTCTAGATCTTCAGATGCTACTAAAACAATCTGTTGGGACCTAAATTCGGTTATTACACTGTTTGGTTCTAGCATTTTTATTTGCTTTCTTTCAAACATTCCTGATCATTTTTTGTAGTTTCCACTTCCATGCTGTAATTTTCAACTTTTTTTCCTTTTTTCTTTTTTTAGCCTTGTGGCTATATTAAGCATCATTGTCTTCCTAGTCTGTTCCTACTGATTCTGACACCAGGAATTTTATACCCTATGGTTTCTGTTCACTTAATATTACATACACAATGTTCCTCGTTCTCCTTATTCATAATTTAATATCGGTGTAATAGTCTGTTGATCTAAAGAATGATAGTTTTGTCAGATTTAAAATTAGGGTAGTCACAACTCTTAGGGTAGCACTTGACTAACACTAATTTGTCTTCTTTCAGAGTAGATACTGAGCAATTATTTATATCCTCCTCCTGTATCTTTGCAATAATTGTGAATCTAAGCTGGGGCTGGGGATGCAGCTTAGTAGCTGAGCACTTGCTGAGTATGCACAATGCCCTGGATTTAATGCCTAGGATTGCAAAGAAAAAAAGATATTAGGGTTATTTGTGTCTAAAATTTCTGTTATTTATATTGCAAAAATATATTTTGAAAACATTTTTAAGTTATAAAATAATAAAATTCTTTAAAGCTAGTTATAATAACTCATATTTTAGTGAGCTCTTAAACACATCAGACACTATTTTAAACCCTTTATATTTATGAATCATTTTGTTATTCCCACAACCCTCGAATACATACTATTATTACGCCTAGATTACAAATGAAAAACTCAAGTCCAAAAAAGGATTCAATAACTTTCCCCTACAGTCACCCAATTAGTAAGCGGGTGATGCCAGCATTCTAATACAGATAGTCTAGCTCCCAGATCCACTTTCTTAATTCTGGATTTATGAAAAAAAGGAAGTGGAAAAAATAAAACAAGAACCTCAAGACATACCCCTCCACCAGCCTTATTACCACTGTTCTTTGACATTTGCAGCACCATTCTGTTTTGGCCTGAAAGAACTAAGAAAGAAAGAAAGTGAAGAGGAAAATTCTGAAGATAGTACGGATGCAGAACAAATTGCCCTAAAATGTATTAATATGAAAATGGCCATTTTTTGATCATGGATTTTCCAGTCAGGAATTCAGAATGACAGGAATGTGCAAAGTCTGTCTCTACGTCACAATGTCTGGAGCTTCTGCTGGACAACTTGGAGCTGGAGATGATGTAATCTTCTGCAATCTCCTTGGTTTATGTGTCTGCCGAGCAATGGTGGCCACCTCTGGGAGGCCCCAGCCACTCTGCGGCAAGGCCTCGCCATGGGGATTGGCTCCCAGGCAAGACTAAGCTTCCTTGTGGCTTGGGCCTGGTGTCTCCCACGGGTAGAAGATGTATCTGTGTCTGTGTCTGCATCTATGTCAACGCCTAGGTCTACGTCTTCAAGACAGACAAATAAAAACTCTTACAGCCTAAATGGGAAGTCCTTCCCCCTGCTGTGTTGGTTGTAGCAGCCGTAACTAACCTCCACGCAAGCTCCAGGGAGGGACAGTCGCATTATTAAAAAAATGACAAGAGATGCGTACGGGGATATACAAGATGCCTCAGAAGGAATATATAAAAGTTCATTTCTGTGTTGCACAGAAGCCAGTGGAAAAAAGAGGAAGGATTTAGATGCACCATAAAATGTGAGCTGTGAGCCTTTTTAAATTAAAAGTATGGTTAACAAAAAATATGTACCTTCACCGGGAGTAAGAACAGATTTATTAGTTTACATAATTACAAATGACATCAACACTAACAATCTTTATAAATCTGCCTTGAATAATTTATAAACAGCATCTAATGTCCAACAGTAGGACGCTTAAGGAAGAAAAATCTGATTTTACATATAATGATTGATCTTTACACCACAGGCCGAGCCATTTGGGTAACAATTTTCCGTCAAGCAGACAGGCTTTGATAGCAAGGGTTTATCGGGGTGGTAATTTGGTTCTTAGGTATAAATTATGACACAGACACTTTAGAGAACATAAAATGAGTCTTTAGTGTCACTGAAAAACCGTGGTTATAAAAGACGAACTTTATGAAAAACAAATATGATCTTTCAACAAATGTGGTCAATAAGAACAAATCATGCCGTCTACTTGTAAGGTGAAACCAAAGCCTATAAAGAACCAGAAGATTATGACATTCTACACCTTTACCATGCAGTGCATAAAAAGCCCGAACTGTTAAAGGATGTTCTGTGCCTGCTTCCTCACCTGACACTCTGAGGCTAAGACCGACAGTAAATAGTAGCCCGAAGGGCCCAAAGAAGCCGGATTGAGCTCTGCCGTGTCTCAGAAGGCGATAACTCCGCTGTTAGAACATCCCTTCCCTGTTATGTGTCAGATGAGATGGGACAGATTTCAGACTAGACAGGCTCAGTAAAACCCCCTGGAAGAAGGAAATCACCATGTAGTAAAAATAAAACTCCATCCCTCAACATGTACAAAAATATCTTGGAGTTACCAGTAAGATTTTTCTTGAAGAAAATGATCATAATTCCATAATTCAGAGGCATCCAAGCCAGACAGAGACAGCAGAATTCACATTCCTGCCCAGGACAGATGGGTGAACCCACGGGCTCAGAAGACGTGAAACTCAGTCAGTGGGAAGAGGACCAGGAAGCACTGGAACCTCTGCTGGACCACAGCTCCAGCTCGTGCCCTGGGGAGTGTGAGCTCCTTCGTTTTGGACTTGGGTTTTTTGTCCCTTATCTCCTAGTAGTAATACCTTAAAAAACCACAAGAATAAGAACAATTCTTAAGAAAGATGTGGTTACAACAATGTAAGAATTTCCTTCTGAACTTCTTCTGCCTCTAGTCACTCCGACAGTGGGCAAGGGTATACAGAGATTAACTGGCTAATTTTTGCAGTCATGAAGGGCTTTCATTCACGGTGGCAAGGATTCCTTTAAGATCTGAAAGCACTAAAGAAATACCACAAACTCAATTGAATAGAACTTGAATAAATCAGAAGCAATCCAGATTTATATGTGGATTTAAAACATCAGCCCAGAAGCCGACGATACAAAACTGTTTCTCTCAAGTCAAGTGATTGTAAAGTAATTTACAAAGACAATCTGAAGCTAAAAAACAAAAATAGAAACAAAAAAGCTTGGGTTTGGGGGAATCCAAAATGAATGCTAATGGAAAAATACATCTTCAAAGAATGCATGTGAGTTCTTGCTGCTTTATAGTGAGATTCAGTTTCCAGGGACAGTTTGGAAAGTGTGACGGCTCTAGCTTCGTGGTGTCTCGGGAGGTATCTGCAGAGGGAGCATCTTCCTTCCTCCATGGCAGCCTGGAGCTCGGGGCTGACACCCTACAAGAGGGCAGGCACAGCTTGACATTCTGTGGGGAGCAAACTGAAAGGGTGACATCAGCCAGAGACCACAGAGACCTGACGCATACAGCACAGGATGTGAGTTCCTTCCTTTGTCTAGCAGCAGAACCAGTGACCCTCTCACACCTCCCTGTCACCTAGCACACTGGATCCCTTAGATGATAGCATCGGGACACGGTGTCTCTCCGTGTCCTCGCTTTTGCACCCTCGGTTTCCTTTCATCCTCCTCAGCGGTTTCCAAAGGCCTCTGGATCTCCTTGTCCCTCTTGGACAGCAAAGACTTTCTCTCTGACCAGAGTCACAGAGCTGCTTTTCTCTACTCCCAGCTCCACATCCCGTTCCTCGGATTTCCACAGAGCAGGGCTGTGGCTGAAAGTGCCAGTGGCCTCTGTTTCTGCGGTATCAGCTCCTGTAGGGAACCACACGACGCATTAATGCGTTCGGAAAATAATCACAACACACATCTTGGAAAACCAGAATAAAATTTGCTTGCAACAAAATGACCCACGAAAGTTTAAAAAAGAAATCCACAAGAACTCACTTTTCTTGAAACAAAACAGAAGCCCTTTTGGCCTGAACTATTTCCTTAAATTTCTTTCCAGGCAAGGGCTTATTTATAGCGACAGCCCGGCAGATCCTTCTAGATTCTGCCTTACCTAGTGGGTCTCTGAATGTTTTGGTTCCTTTACCACTCCCTGCCCATAAACCTCATAAAGTTCTTGAAGTAAGCTCCTGAAACTTTGATTTCCTTGCAGCCCTAAGAATGTTTAGACTTTGTCTTGCCTGTAATAGTTCTTCAGACATTGTTAATTTTGCTTTAGTTCAGCTTCCATTTGTAGGATATTTAATAAATGCATGGTGGTGCAGGCTGGATTAAATCATCTCTACGTTGCATGTTTGAGATTCTAAAATGTAATTTCTATGATCACGAGTTACAGGAAAAATACATGAAATACAAGAATGCTTCCTCCTATCATAAAACAATTACTGAAACATACTCTATGGAAGCTGGCCCTCGTTAGGCTATTTTTAACCAGCTGTAAAAGTGTTTTGCTTGGACCAGGGCCCCTCACACTGTGCACCTCCCTGGATGATTTCAGACCCTCTCGTAGCCCTAGCTCCCTCTTAAAAGTGGGTAATTCTTAAATCTCTTTCCCACTCTGTGCCCTTTCATGATTCCTGGGCTTGCCAGTCCAACTGTCCTGGAAATTTCCATGTGTTCAACAGCCAGCTCAAAATCAGAGTGTCCAAAGCTTAACTTCAACTCTGCTCTTCTTCCCCTTAAAAACATTGTAATAATATTGTGACTTTTACCAGAAACTTTGGCACCATTCCTAATACTTCCTTCAGCCTTACTCTCCAGATTAGTTGGTTACCTTAGCCCATCTTGTTTGCCTTCTTAATTCTCTTTGGTCCCCCCCAACCCCCATCGCCCCGCAAGACCTTACTATGGAAAGGAGATCAAGTGTGGCCTTGAACTCACTGTGTAGCCCAGCCTGGCTTTGAACTCAACATGACGCTCCTGTCTTAGCCTCCCGAGTACTGGGATTGCAGGTGTGTACCACCATTAAGTTTTTAACAGGTTTTTGAGGTTTAGTATATATTTCAATTGCACTCAATTTGATGTGTCATAATATAGTTGGTAAGCCATCATTCAGCTTTAAAACATTCTCATTTTACCAAAATTTCCCTTGCATTTTTTTTTATACTCCCACTATTACCCAAGGAACCATGTCATCTCTTTCTATGGTTCTACCCTTTCTGGGAATTTCACGTGAATGAAAACATACAATATGGAGTGTTTTCTGGCTGGTTTCTCTTGCCTACCTGATGTTTACGAGATGCATCTGTCATCGCATGTATGAATGTATTCCGTCCTACCAGTCCACCACATTTTGCTTATCATAGACGTTTGGGGTGCTCTCAATTTTTGGCTATTTTGCCAAACGTTGCTATGCAATTTTCATAAAAGTCTGTGTGAATTTAGATTTTCATTTCCCTTGAGTGGATATCTTGGATTGGAATTGCTGGTGTATATTGCAAACGTATGTTTAACTCTTTTTTTTTTGGAATTGAATTATATCCCTAGCCATTTTAAAAAATTTGTAACAAAATCTTACTAAGTCACTAAGTTGCCCAGGCATGGCTTGAAGTGGTGATCCTGCCTCAGCCTCCCAGAATTCTGAGATCACAGTGTGTGCATCACCACGAGCAGCTGTTTAAACTTCTTAAGAAGAAGCCAAACTGTTTCACGGCTCGTGTTTCTGTTTCACATCCCCACCAGCCACGTGGATGTGAAACAGGTTTTGGTTTTCCACGTCCCCATCAGCATTTGGTATTGTCTGTGCTTAACTGCAGCCATTCTAACAGGAACAGTACGGTGAACATCATCATTTAATCTGTGGCTGATGACTGTGAGCATCTTTTCATAAAATTTGCCACCCATATAGCTTTTTTGGTGAGCTATACATTGATGAATTTTCTTCTTTTTATTGCATTGTTTATCTTTTATTACTGAGTCATAAAAATGCTTTCTGGATATAAATCTTTCATCAGATACATGTCATACAATATTTTCCACAGTCTATAACTTGGCATTTCACCTTCCTAATGGTGTCATCCTGAATGTCTTAGCTCTCTTGAATCTGGCTCTTGCTTTTCTTTCCATAACTACTTCCTCACATTTAGTTCTTGCCCATCCTTGGCTAACTTTTTGCCTAGTCTACTGACTAGTCTCTTCGCCCTGTTGCTTTTCCTTCCATGCCTCAGGGTTTCAGGGTTGAGTGCCTACTTCTTAGCCATGGATAGAGAACAGCTATGTAGCTGGGACCCTAGGTCTCTTTCCAGGGAATTGCTGCATCAAGCATAGCTGGCTGGGTGCCTCCAGCTGGCCCAGGTGCATGCAAACTACAGCTTTCAGGCCAACACCTGGCCAACACAGCAGTCTTGCTCAGGGCTGCACTTACCCAGTGACCAGGGATGGTGCTGGCACTAGAGCGGTGCCAACCTGCATAATGCGAAGCTCTTCTAACTGGCATCTTTGCCCGGGGACTCTGAATCAGCCTTGCTAAGGCTTTCCAGGCTGGCTGCCATGGGCAGCTTCTAACCCAGTCCTTCCAACCCTCTTTCACAGACCTACATTGTAGTCTGACGTTTCTCCTGCTCATCCCCCGTCTTCGTCCCCTTGACCCTGATTGTCCAACAAATCTCTCGCCTGTCTGATCTGATCTCGGCACCTGCTCTTCAAAGGACTCAAACTGACAGACCAGGCAAGGCCGTTCTGGACCCACCTCAATCTGCTAACCCCTCCCTTGGCAGTGAGAGCACATCTTCTTTTCCAGATACCACAACTGCAGAGGGGACCAGGCTTCCTCTGCTCATCCGCTGAGATCCCTCCGTTTCTCCTAAGCCTCTCTGGCAGCAGAAGACAAATCAATCTGTAGTACTGCAGAGCCTGTCTGAATGTGCTCAGGAAAGCTTGTAGGAGTAGGAAGCGCAGGAACATTAAGGGAAACAGCCTTTGGACTCTGTCCTTGCCTGGTCTGTTTCCCACTATTTTTTTTTTTTTTGAGCTATGAATGTTAGATGGAGAAAGTACAAAACAGTATCATTTTTCTATGGGAGTCATTCTCATACCTGTAAATAAACACACTCCTTTGCAACAAACGTGCCTTAACGCTGTCAATGATGCTGCTGAAGGACATTCCTCAACAGTGAATGACAGTGGAGATGAGTGGAATGTTTATCATCATAAGAATTATATGGGGGGCTGCTTTAAAAAACATGACAGTGCACTGGGCCCCACTCCAAGCCTTCTAACCTAGTCTCTCCGGAGAAGGGCACTGGGAACAGTATTCTTAAGAGTGCTCCAAGTAGGATCAGCTATGTTTGGAAGCTATAGGGGTATGGTTAAGAACACAGGTACTAAAGCTGGCCTGAATTACTTTGATTTTAGACTACAACCTTTGCTAGCCGTGTAATCTTGAACATGTTATTTAACATTTCACTTTCCTGTACCTTAGTTTCTCATCTGTACAATGATGCATAGCTATGCCGGTTGTGTTGGCACACACCTGTGATCCCAGCATTCGGGAGGCTGTGGCAGGAGGATCGTTGCGAGTTCAAGACCAGCCTGGGTTACAAAGTGAGCTCAAGGCCAGCCTGTACTGCATAGTGTGGCTCTGTCTCCAAAAAAAACTGTATAGTATCTTCCCACTATGTTGTTATGAGGACTCAAAAAATTAACGGTTATAGTGTAGTGCCTGTCATGTAGTAAATTGCTCAATAAATTTAAACTCTTATTGTTGTTGTTATCGTTATCGTAACATATTAGGGGCAGATCTAATTGAACACAGAGCTTGAACGCGTGTCAAATGATACGCGTGGGTCCAGCATGGAGTGGGTGTGTTGGTGAGGGATGATGTTAGAATACATACTTGGCCAAGACCCACTATCTGCTCCTACTACATAAGTATGTGTACTCCTAAGTGGTCTCCGTTATCCAGGGTGTGTATGAGGTAGCTACTGCCACTTGAGGAGTGAGGTCTGTTGCTGCAGAATCCAGTTAACAGTGTTTGATCTTAGCTTCAGGGAGGCTATCATGTGAACGGGAAAGGTCTCTGAGTCATCGGAGTTCAAATCCCAGCTTACCTCCACTCGCAGGGAGAAAAATTGATCTTGAACAAAGGCTGTAAACTCTCTGAGCTTCCGTTTCCTTATTTCTGAATGTCTTGTGCCTCTGTGGTTGCTGCAATGCTTAACTGAGATGGTGTGTGTGAAGCTCCTAGCAAGGGTCCGGAGTGAAAAGGTGGGTGTTTCACCTTGTTCCTTGGGTACTGCTTGGTCTCACCGAACTATCTCATCCACAGAAGAGAGGATGAGCTCTTCTCTCCACTGTCACTCACTGCTAAAGAATGCCCCTCAGTGACATAGTTGAGTACTGTGTCCCTCTGGGGATCGAGTTGTGTGATCTCAAAGGCTCTCCAAGTCCTAGTCCCATAACTCAAGCATTCCATTTTCATTTTGGATGTGTCTTTGTGGCACTACTAGTTTGTGAGATGCAGAGCATTTCTCTCCTTATTCTTGTATTGTCTTGGTCACTTCCATAGTCTAGGGGTGCTCTCACATTTCCATGGTCCTTTTAGAATGCAAATGGAAACATATCTCAGTTCCACAAACCCAGCCCTTTCCTCAAACTTTGGCTCTGGTTTCAACAGCATGGTTTCAAATCCTTGCCCTCTGCCTCCATGTTGAACACAGATGGCCTCTATAAACACACCATCAAAGTGTTTTCAAAGGGAGCTTGGGAACGGGACAGTAAGTAATACCACTAAAGCAGCAGTGGTTGGTAAAATAATCTTTTAAAGCAGCCTAATATTTTTAGACTTTGATGTCTCTTAATTTCAAAAGAATGTGTAAACTAATTGGCATTAATTTTATATTTTTTTTAAAAAAATCAGAACATGTCTTAAAGTAGTTGCCAAAATTGTGCCTAATTTAGAATTGTTCATTCCTTCCTGGTTCACAAGGGATTTGGTAGGGGGGTAAGGTTGTGTAACAGAGATTGCAAACTGAAATTTGTTTCTTACGGCTTTTTAAGCTTCACAAGAAAACTAGTTCCCAAAAATGGATTGGAAAGTCCTCAAAATCTTCACAAAGGTGAAGGGCAGGATTATGCAAAGATAGGAATGGACAGTTCATAATCATTTTGATATTTTTCAAGTATGACAATGAACTCCTCCAACTTAATAAAACACAGAAATAGAGACATAACAAAACTTCTTGGCACTGAACATGGTAACACTGGGATATTCTAAAAATCTGCTAGATAAGCAACTCATGTTCAAAGGTGAAATAAATCGTACAAATTATATGATTGATTTATTTAAAGCACGAGTCTACCCTTCAGGAAAAAATGATTTCTGGGGGAATAGAATGGAATCCTGGATACAGTTGCCAAGGCATCCCTCAAAGAAAAATTGCATCGACCAGATAAAAACCAGGATGTAGCTAACACTCACAAGAGTAGACTGCCAATTTCTAGGGTGCTTCGCCACAGTGCATCCCTTATCCATGGTACATCAACAAGAGGTTAGGCTTGCGGTAGAAAAAAAAAAAGTATCTTTCTTTGACAAAACGAAACAAATGGGTGGAATCCTTTTGCAAAGATTTCTCAGAAATGCCAGTGGGTGAGGGCTGGTGGCCCAGCTAGAGTGGCAGCAGGCAAGATTTCTTTCCTTATGTAAGTTGGCAGACAGTGTAAGAGAATCCTGCCCAAATTAAGAGATGTAAACCGTCACCCCATAAGCATCCGAGGAGAGATATTTTTAACCATGCCCTTGGCCTGTGTTTTAATAATCTATTGCTACATAACAATTTTCCCCAAAACGTAGTGGTTTAGAGTAACAGCATTTTATCATGTCTTTAGTTTTGGGTTCAACTGAGTTCTTTTCCCTGTGGTGTCAGCTGGGGACACTTGGCTGCATTCAGGTGGTGGCTGGGCTGGAAGACCCAGCAAGGATAAGACCCCCTTTGTGTCTGTTCATTCTGTGATCTCTCAAACTGTGTCCACACAACTTGCTTGGACTTCCTGACAGCGTGGTAGTCCTCGCCCAGCTTCTCACATGGCAGCTAACCATGTGAAGAGGGGGGAAGCAGGAGCTGCAAGGTCTCAGAAGTTCTGGGCTGTCCCTGATGTCACATTCTATCAGCTTGTTGAAGCTGAGACAGGTTGACATCAAATGTTAGGTAGAAGCTCAGACACAGTACAACCGGAAGTGGAGAAATTCCAGGATCAGATGGCAGGAAGGGGGTATGATTGATGGATGGTGCACGATTGGCTGATTTGCATGTGGGGGGAAAATTGCTCATGTATCAGACTTCCTGTGATACATGGATTCTTGAGAGTTAAATATCTAGGCAGAAACGAATCCTCCTTGCTTGTCTTCGTTGCTGAGGAATTTCCAAGCTTGTGGTTTTAGGTGAAGATCAGCAAAACAAATGGTGTGGCAATGAGGGAGCCAGGAGCACAGTGAATTGTCTAGTTCTGGCAGTTGCGAGTGGATTCCCCACTGCTGATTCGGAGACTATGATTCTCATGCAGGGACACACAAGTGTGGTCATCTTAAGGACTTCTGGTACTGCCAGGAGCGCTGGTGGCATTCAGTGAAGAGCAGGGCTGGTAAACATCTAAATAGACCACCCTTGGGGAGAGCATTCCAGCTCAAATGCCAGAGGCATCCCAGTTAAGTAACATGAAAGTGGACCACTGGGGTGATGTAGGGTACTTGGATGGAGTACACGGAATTTGGAAGATGGAAACACTGCCATATCCCATGATAGGTAGTTATTTCCTTATAGCATCAGAGGCAGGCACTTGTCAGAACTGTAGAACATAGGGTGCGTGTAGAGAATACACTTTCCCAGCTCACCTATCGGCAAGGTCATTGTTGGAAACAATCACTTCCTCACTTGGCAGCAGAGCCCCTCTGGAATGTTAAAGGAGACATCAAGAAAGGTAAGAGTTTCACATAGAAATAAGACTGCACCAGGGTGAAGGGTGGGAGGGTAGAAAATGGGAAGACAATTGCACCATGAGTTTTTGAAAATTTCCTTGTAGGGATTGGCTTATCTGCATCTGGTGGAAATAATCATTCTGTTTCTGTTGTTTAAGATCGAATACATTGAAAATTTAAAATCTTCCCTTCCCTTCTCTTCCCAGTAATTATGGGAATCTTATTTGATTTTCCCTAATTGAAGTGATTTTTCTCCTACATGCAAATTATACTCTAACCTGTCTCTGCTAGTGTGTTACATTTATTTAAGAAGTGAGCTTCAGTTTGGGACTCCTATCAGTCTGGTCATAAAACTGTCCCTCTCAATCTCAGTCTTTTCCTTCTCCCCTCCTTCCCTGATCTCTGCTTCACATGAAGTATTCCGTGTGAAGCTTGGTCTTGGCCATCCTGGGAAGAGCCGAAGACCTCACTGCTGTGTGGTCGGCAGATGGGAATCATAACATACAAGAAGCCAACTGGAGAGAATACATCTCACGTGCTCCTAAATTCAGAGAACTTCACATCTTAAAAGCTTTTGAACTGCTTGTAACTGGCCACTGAGACCCAAACAACATTGGTGGAATTGGATATCTTGACATCTGCCATTACTGCTGTGCGCTTTCAAAATTCACGCACAAGGATTTTGGTTGGGCCCACGCTGACCATGAAGAAACACTCTGACGGAAGGGAGGTTCCAAATGGTGCAGTGTAGATACTCATTACCCAACAGTGAATTACCTGTGGCACATTTAAAATTCCCGTTTTAGTTTTTCTCCTACCTAGCATTTATCTGGACTCCTGCCCTCTGTGCTTGATCGTACTCTGGGATTGCAAACTCATTTTAGTGTGTTCTCTTTGATGGATCAGAAGGCACTTGGGACCCTGCAGAGCCCCTGGGTCATGATTATGAACAACAATTATTGTCCTGGGGAGTTACAGATGTGCTGGTTACTAGAGGATTGTGGTTAATAGAATGTTGAACAACAAAGACTTTATTGTATAACTGAGCAGGAAAAAGCTCACCAATAGCAGAATACATAATCTCAGAAAGTCAGGAGATCTGGAGGAAAACACATGAAGCTGAGTGGTTCCTTTATATAATTTTTTTTTGTCGTTCCCCAAAATTAAATGGTCAGGGTTTTAAAAAGTTAGCCTGTGGGAAATATTTTGCTTCAAAGGAGAGAGAGAGATCAAATGTAGATGCAAAAAAGCCAGCGACTGCCATATGTAAACTCTTTTCCACAGCGTGGTTAAACCTTTGATGAAATCTGATTAACTCAGGTCACTAGGGAACAATTTAGTGGCTTTTTATTTCATTGCACTGATACAGGTCCCGTGGACAGAGCATCGGACCTGATCCTTTTGTGGCAAATCCAAATGCGGTTCGGGGACCACGGCACTCTTTCCACTAGGGCTGCTGGCACCAGGGCTTTAGTGCTATTGATTGGCTTAAACTCCCATAAGCAGATGCCCAACTTAGGCTGCACAAAGCAGTTCACCAAACCTAAGAAAATTCCAAGGGGCAATGCTAATTATCCTAGATTTTTTTAATAAAATATATTTCTAATTGACACATAGTAATGATACACAAATGTCACCAGTGTGACATTTCAATTCATTTTTTCCAGTGTGTAGTGATCAGGTCAGGGTACTTGGCATATATATTATCTCAGATATATATATTTTCCCTTTATGTTGGGAAACCTCTTAAAAAACCTCTCAACTAGTGATTTTGAAAGCATGAGTTTCTTTGTGAACCATGAAGTGAGTAACAGACCAAACTCCAATGGATTTATCTCATGCATTTGACAAAAAGGTCACTGAGTACCTTCCAGGTGAGGGTAGAATGTATTTCTGTCCAGTGTCTGCTCACACACCTTCTGCTCGCCTCTCTGCAGTCCTTCTGCACTGTGGAGCACCACCTGCATGATTTTCCTTGAAAGAAGAGCAATTATTTCCCTTTGGGATAGACCTGCCCTATTTTCACGTACTGATATGTACAGAGCTGGCTAGGACTTTTCCTGATCCCTCCCACTGGCTTTACGCAGTGTAACTCAGTGTAGCCAAGCGGCTTTGGAACGAGGTGACAGGTCAGTGCTACCCTGCCCTCTTAACTCCCCAAAACCTGTGTGAGCCGATGGGAGGGAGAGCCATGCTCCGTGCTGTCGGTTGAGATCTAGCCTTGAGATTAGAGGTTATGACTCCCAGGGCATAAAAGAATACGTATCAGAGCTGAAGCGCTGACCCTAAAATCTTCGCTACTACCTCAAATTGTGTCACGCAGCTTGGTCCCTCTGCCCTCCTCGCTGCCTGTGGCAGAGGGATTTCCAGCCTCCTGCCCAGCCCAGCTCACAGCACTCAACGTACTTCCTGCCATTCGCACGGCCGTGCACCCTTAAGCCCCTCCCTTCTCCATGAAAGAATAAAACCTGGGTTCAGCCCTGGGTGGAGGCCTTGGTTCTGATTAATCTTCACCCTAGATGAACTTAGGACCCCCTTGGCTCCCACAACTATAAATATGCCTTAGTGTCTTTGTTCTCACCATAGGTTACTCTGGAAGTGGTAGATTGGAATCAACTTACTGGATTTCCAATAACTTTGCTATGGGATTACAAATATAAACTTCCCAAACCACAATGAGGTCTGGGATGAATTCTCAGTACTATACCTTCTCCAACCTTCACTAATAAGGGAGATGGAACCCCAGCTGAAGATTTGTTATTTTCCCAGTGGGCTAAGATTACTTCTCAAGATTTCTGAGGTCCTTCTGGAATCAGACATTAAAAAAAAAATCAGAAGTACATAAACTTTGGTGCCTCATTGTGCCCCAAAACTCAGTCCCTCTGAGACATATATACTGAAGTTGGTCACTGAGGCACTGGTGGGCGACTGAAGGGTCATGGTTCTTTGCAGACTGCTTGTCTTCTCTCTCTGCCCATGAGCATGAAGGGTATCATCTTATAGAATTCCAGCAACAACCCAGAAGAGATAGGGTAAGTAGATGTACCCTGCTCTGGAAAGACCTGCGGGGGTAGATCCTTTCATTTGCCAAATATAACACCGCAGGAGACACTGTCTTGCTGTCCTTGATTCACAAACGCAATAGTAACTCCATTGGTTTGGCTTTTGTGTGGCTCCCAGTACAGAAGGTTTTCGAAATCTGCTTCTGGTCCAAATGAGAGAGTTGAGGTTGTCCATAAGAGAAGAAATATGGGCAGCACTGGAGACGCGATGGAAAAATGAAGGATGGACTTTGACTGCACTTTAAAGTGAAATTCCCCTCATTTACATTCCCCAGGGTCTTTGGGTATTGGGCATTTGCCCTGGGATCTGGACCATGCTTTCGTTACAACGAGTCATGGACCTTGCTGTCATAAAGACACCGTAGCTTAAGGCAGAGCACAAACTAGACACTTCACAGGGCCTTTGGAAAAGAGCTGCTGCTTTGTTTCCCTCTACAGTCACAGCCAGTCCTAGATGCGATGGGTTATGTGTCACTAATTATAAACAAGCAGACAATGGAGTTTGTTTTTCCATCCTGAGACTCTGCCCTTCACTCCCAGTCAGATTTGAAGGCCCTTTCAGCTGTAATAGAAACCAGAGCTAAGTGCTCTGGGATCTTTCTGATGTGCTCAGAAATGCAGAAGTAAATGGAAGACCTAATTCAAGTTTTAAAAAGCAGTACCCACTATGTGTGGGTTTCTTTCCATCTATTTTCTTGAGCAGACAAAATAATCTTTCAAGTTCACAGTGATTCTGTTATGGTTTGCACCTAGATGTCCCCACAAAGCCCCATGCAGCCACAGGTGGGCTTTCTCAGAGGTAGCTGGATCTAGAGGGTGTGATGCTGTGATTGATGCATGGTGCAATGCTAGGCTCAAGAGCATTAGGATTAAGGGTGTGAGTGCTCTCCACCCTAAATAGGGGACAAGATATAAGGGATAGAAAGAGCTGTGGTTAGTCCTTGCTTGCTTTGTTGCCTTCTGCCTGCCATGAACTGTTTCTCTTCTGCAATGTCCATCTGCTTTGGAGCCAGCTGATTTTGGCCTAAAACCTCTACAAACTATGAGCTGAATAAACCTTTCCCCATTTAACTTTGGGTCTCAGCAATGAGAGAAAAGAAATTAAGACGGATTCTTACAAATCATAGTTTACAGGTGAGAAAACCAAAGCTTGGTATGGTTACTTCCACATGGGGAGAGCTACCCAATTAATGAGTGTTAAATCTGGAGTATAATATTACATTCATTGGCTCCAAAGCCCAGATAGCACCAACTATCTCACCGCGTGGCCATAACCATTAAGTTTCTCTGGAATTTAGGGACATCTAACTTTCTTGCAAGGAATGTATTAATAGGTCTGGAGAAAAAGGCTTGCCTTATCCATTCTTTTGCCTTTCACTGAAACTGCCTGCAATAAAATACTATTTCTATAACCTTCCCCTAATGTTGCTCATTGCTGAGAAGATCTTTCTTATATCTCTTGCAAATATTTTTTGCTGTAGTTTGAAGCCTTCTCTCTTGCTGTGCCCTTCTGTGACACAGACCTGTGAACTGGGAAGTTGTTCCTTATTTTCCATGGGGTAGAAAAGTACTTCCTGTCAGCCCAGACAACTCAACATGCAGATGAAGTTGATCTTATTCTTGGAGCTCGATGTAGGTTTTACCTTTCCTGGGTTCTCCCAGTGAAGACTCAACTTGAAATACATCTTCAGTGCTAATACTCCTCCCAATTCCTCTACTCCTTTCTCCCCTAACCACCCCCCCCAAATTAAAAGATAGGTAAGGAAAGAAGTGGAGATGTGGGGAAATGGGGGTGGATATAAAACCCTGAACATCAGTCTCTGGATCAAACTTCTCTGCTAAAAAGTGTCCTGTGGAGGTCCAGCTGACAGGAATGCAGAGGACCAGTAGTGTTACAGAGGTGGCCCTCCTGCCTGGCACCTGGCACACCATTGGCTGCACCTGGCTGAGTCTGCATGTGGCCCAGGGGAGCTGTTCCTGTGGTTGCGAGATCAAAGCAAAGAGTCTCCCCAAGGCTGGTCAGGCTCATGTGGAAATGAGAGGCGAGCCAAGGGAGGCTGCCCGCCATGGATGGAGATCAGAGGGAGGGCTGGGCGGTGTGGTTGGTGGTTGGTAACAGGATCGCAGTGCAGGGCTAAGAAGCGCTCTGTGAGGGAGCCAGGGCACTGGATGGCAGCCTCCAGACTGGGTTCAGAGGAAGCCACAAGAGGGTACCGGGACACTGTGAAGACCTTCGAGCTAATGGCATTGGGTGCTCTGCATGCATTGGGGGAAGCACTGAAGCCCTTGCAGGCTCACTTCTCCAGCACTGTGAGAGCTTCCCAAGCAGTGACCCCTCCCCGGCCTGCACCTGAAGCGAGATGCCCACCTGGACTGCTCTCTGGAGCAGCAGACTCCTGTTTTAACCACCACTGAATGTGTCTCATTTCATATCCCAAACTGGCCTCACCATTCCCTCCTCATCAGAACCGCTTCTCCTGCTTTGCTCCCTGTTTGGGCACTGACATGAGCCCTGCCAATTTTCCTCTGATGGTGAATTCATAATCCTCCGATGCTGGGATTCCTCCCTTATCTGCATCCACCTCCTCATTCACGATTGAAACAACCCGCCATCAGCTTTCCCACCATGGGCTCCGTGTCCCCTGGAATTCCTCCTCCACTCTCTCCTGGAGTGGCCTTCCCAAACCACCTGGACCATAATCTAGATTAAAGGTTCCCAAGACTCCCTTGGTGTCTTCAGGATGCCCATAAGGCTTCTTCTTTGTACTCTGACCCCAGCTAATCTGCCGAACTCTGCCACTGTCCTTACAGCCATGCAGTTCAAGGCTTTGAACCCTGGCTCTGTGAGTAAGACGCTGATGTCACTCAGGTGAAAGCCTATCAGGAGGCACCTGGCATCCTCTACTGCACTTACAGTTGACACTCTGTCATAATAGAAAGGACCCACTGGTCACTGGTGATGTAGGTTGGGCAGTCCTAAATGCCTATGTGTGTTAATTGACTCTTGATTCTTCCCTTAGGCCGCCAGAGGTTGCTATTATTGTTAAATCCAATTTACAGATGAAGACATAAAGGCACAAAGATGTTCACTGGCCCAACATTGGATAACTTGGAAGTAGCAGAGCTTGGATTTGAACCCCTGCTCTATTAACTCTAATGTTACCCCCCAGCCTTCTACCACTCCTTGCCCCTCACTGCCTCATTCCGGGAGAGCCCCTCTCCTTGGCTGTCCTGGGATTTCTTTATCACCACTAACTTTTCTTTACCCTAGAAAGTCAAAATAGAGTAGGGTTGGGTTTGGGTTTGGGTTCAAGTTCTGCTCTGTTCAGGATCCCACAGCAAAGTGGACCAAGCCCGGACCTAGACCTACCATACTGTTTTTGCTTTATGTTTCTGGATGTAATTTCAGTCCTCACCCCTTCGCGGCCTTCCCTTTGGTGTAGGACTTCTGCAATGTTCATTGGACATCAGAAAGAAAAAAAGTATACATATTAATAGGGAGCAATATTAATTATAATATGTATGCAAACACGTATGTTCAAGTAGGTAAGTGAGGATTTATCCTTAGATCTCTCTACAGTGAGTGCTTCACTCTCTTGCTTTTTGGCAGCTCCTTATCTCCAGTGCCACTGTCCCTCGCCTTCTCCCTGCAGTAGCCCACTGTCTCCCTGTCAGCTCTTTCTGATCTTTCCTGGGCTGGCAATGTGACAGCAACTAGAGTGTCCCAAAGAGCTCAGTGCCAGAATACGCCTGTGCTCATCTGTTCCCAATGCTCTGAGAACGCAAACCAGGGCTGGCCGAGGCAGAGGGATAAACACATTCAACCCAGCCCTATTTCCAGAGAAATCATTTAAAGACCGTTGGAACACACAACCATAATGATTTCCTCATGGATACACTGTGTGCTCGCTGGCTCTATACCTTTGGCCTTTCGTGCAGAATCCCATAAAAAGTTAGGGGCAAGATAAAAAAGAAACAAGTAGCACAACGCGGGAGAAAGCCATTTACAAACTGCCCAGCAGGAGCTGGCTGGCTGGGGATTCCGGGTCCTTCCGCCGTCTCCATTTGCAGGAGCCCTGTGTCCAGGTGCCGAGCCTTGCGAGGAGGGGACCCCTAACCTAGGTCTTTGGGAGTGAGTTTCTTAGCTTGCCCACAAAGTAGGTTTGCCTGTGTTCCTTTGTTTCCTTTTTTGTAGAGGAAACCATCAAGACAGGTATGCAGCTGGGCAGTGGGGAATGCAGCCTGGTCCCTCTGGGGGAAGCCAGAGTCGCAGGGGAAACACTCCTATCCGACTCTGGTGCCAACCTCCCAATGCCCCTTTGAGCCCCTGCAAACAAAGAGCTTTAGCCACCTAAAGATATCTGGGTCTAATCACGGGAGCTACAGTTACATTTTCCCACCACCCTCCAGGGAGCCCCTATTCAGGAAGGGAGCTTCTGGAAAAGCAAGTGCAGTCGACTCTATCAATTGGTACCTGCTCCGAAGGCCTCTGTGAGGGACATCATCCAGGATGGCCACAGCCCTTGAAACTCCAGCTTCCAGGCTCTGGGCTGCTACAAAGTTATGGGTTGTTTTCAGCATTCCAAGCAAGCTTAAAAAAGAAAGCTTGCCTCTTCTGTAATAAGGCTCTAGATGCCAGCCAAAGAATAGGGTTCTCGGGTTTGGCTAGAATTATATCAATTTGGGATGTCACAGTGCTATTAAATCCTGCTCGGAAGTGTGGATTGGCTATTTATGGCAACTCAGGAGTTGCTGGAAGATTTTGTTTTTTAGGGCATTAGACCTGGTCAAGAGACCCACTTCTAAAGTTTCCTTGTGTGTGTCCCATCTAATTCTTCTCTACTTGCTTGAATTTCTGAGAGCTGCAGCCCATATTCATCCCGATTTGGAGCTCCTCAATTCAGGCTCAGGCTCCTGGTTACTGCACACAGATGACGGACCATAGAGAGGACAGGATAGGAAGGTCACTGTTCTCTTCACTTGTTTTCCCATCAACAAGCGTGGGACTTGGCAGAACTTCATTCATTAGTGTGTCTTAGTTTATCTCAAAAGGGGCCAAACCAGTCATGGTGGCAGTGAGCATGCCTGTAATCCTAGCACTCTGGGAGGCTGAGGCAGGAGGATCACAAGTTCAGTGTGAACCCAGCTTGGGCAACTTAGCAACTTAATGAAACCTTGCCTCAAAAAGAAATTTTTAAAAAGGCTGAGGATGTCGTTTAGTTGTGAAGTCTCTGAGTTTCATCGCTTCCCCAGTACCACACAAACTGAATAGTGAGGGAGGGCGAATTCTAAAAGACAAAGTAGCATGGGGAATGCAGTCTCGGTCTGGCCAAAAGTCAAGTTTAGGAGCTTCCTGGGCTGGCTCTAGGGCCTCGCCATGTACCCTGTCTCAGGCGAGGTTCCCCAGCAGCAGGCCTGATGTAACGAGGTGGGTATGATGATTGACCGTGAACGGACTCCTGGGGGGGCACCCAGGAGGGAAGAGGGGGCTGGGCAGGCACAGGAGAACAAGCGAGGAGCCATTGCAGGGTAAGGCCTTGTGGAGGGAGGTTTCAGCCTGATTCTGCAGGGGACCTCTGACCCGGAAGTCCTACCACTCAGCGGGCTGATGGGCAGGACTGCTACGCTCCTCACACTACAGGTATGGGTTGGGGTCTCTGGGGTGGAGAGAAGGTCAGAAGCAAGTCCCTGTCTCTGTGCCAGGGTCAGAGTGGTGAGGCACAGGTGCAATCCGTTGAAACCACACCCCAAAATGTGAGGGCTGTGCGGAGACATGGTAGAAAGGACCCCAAGGGACTACCGGGGGGCGTGGACATTGTCTCCACAACCCGGCTGCCAGGCATGGCTTTCTGCCTCTGACCTGCCTGCTCGGCCCTGCCCAGGCCTGGGTCTTTGGTTTGGAACTGAGCACTCATACTTCAACTGGAGATCCTGTCCTTCCACCCACAGTCAGGGCTGGAGACTCAGGCTCTGTCTTGGAAGGGTCCCCCTCACTGAGGGTTGTCTAGATCTATCAGAAAAGGCTGAAAATCAGGTATTGGCGATTTCCATGTGTGTTTGGCTGAAGAAGGAATCCAGGACCTTAGAGAACATACCTCAGTCCTGTCTGTCCCCAGGCTGTCCCTTTGGATGGAAAGATGATGATGATGATGATGGTGATGATGATCACGGTTGTCACCTAGAGAGTAGCTGGGGCTTCGTGTGCATGCACTGAGCCTGGAACACCTTACCCTGCCAGCGTCCCTGTATTCCCATCTCTCAGGGGAGGTAATAGAGGCTGCACTGTGGTCACACAGCTGCTAGCAGAAGGTGCAGCAGATGGGTTCTGACCCAAGTAGCTCGTCCTCCCAAGCTGACTGCCCTGTCCCGTTGTTGCCTGATTTGGGTGGCTCTGATGACCAATGGAAAGGAAAGCGTTTGGGTGAAACAAAACCAGCAGAATCACCCGGACCGGCTACTACAGGGTGGCGAGAGGGTGGCGCCCCAAACCACTAGCAGATAAGAATAAATGGACAGAGCCGGGCCCTCTGAGTGGCCCTGATTTGGCCTCCTTTTAAGGCCAAAGGCTTGATTCTAACACTGGCCAAACTAACAGAAGCACAGGCCACGGAAGAACTGGTGAAAATTCCACCAGGAGATCAATCTTGTACGAGGTCAGCAGCAGCCCATGTTCTTTGTTGCTTTTCTCATTTTTTTCCCCTAACATGGATCCATTTTTCCTGAGCTTCAAAATGAGGCTGGGCAAAAAAGAGGGGTTTATTTTTCTAAAGAGAACGGGGAGCCTGATGATCGTGACTTTGTACCTCCTCTTACAGACGTGTTGGGGCAGGAGCGCATTCAGGGAAGAATGGTGGGACCCCACATTACCACCTCTACACACCTCTCACACCTCTACAGGGTCACAGCTGTCATAAGACCTAGCCTTCTGGGCATGGAGAAAGTGTGCAGATGAGATACGGACCAAGGGCTGCCTCCTCCACAAGTCAGGATTCTAGGTGTCCAAGTGGTGATCACAGAACGATTATCTGACTTGTTAGCAAAAGGCTTATTTTTAATCTGTTAGAAATGACCTCTTTCTGCTAAAAAAAAAAAAAAACCAAAAAACTGGAGACTTACTGGAAGGGGTTAGAGAGAAAGAGTTTGCTGTGGTGATTTATAAAGCAAGCTATTTCTGGGGCTTAAGACTGTCTACCTGGGTTTGAGTTATTTGATTATTTAAAGCCATGAATGAGCACAAGGCAGTCAGTTTGTCAGCTTTCTGGTTGGCCTCTGTGTCATCCTGTCCTCTCCAGATGTGCTCTGCTGAGATTTATCTGCGGCGACCCCTGGGTGGGGCTCAGGTCTACTACGGCACTCAGTTCCTCTTCCTCCGATCAACTCCGGACCCTTCACAGTGGCCGCCTTTGAGCCCAGAGGTCATCAGTGCTGCAGGCCTCTGCCTCACGTCTCCAAGGAGCACGCCCGACCCCGTTGGAACAGAGCAGAACCGGAAGGGTAGACGTCATTATCCTGGAGCTGACTGTAAACTGTGCTGTTCAGTCTGCAGAGAAATTAGGGCTGGGGAGTGCAATGGGATCCTTTTGTGGCCTTGGTGGCCCTCGTAGATCTGTGGCTTCTTCGCCGTGCATTAGACTTGGGCTTTTGGGGACAGTATCCTGTGCTCTCTAACCCGAACGGATGTTCCAAATTGGTCAGCTTTCTTGTCATCAGTTGTGTGACTGTGTAGACAACAGGCCTGACCTGGGTCTTCAAGGACCTGAGTTCAAATCTCCTCACTTGCTGCTTACCCTGAAACAAGGTCAGTTACAGCCATCATTTCTGTTTGCTTTTGGAGGATGCTGGCTGGCCTGAGACTCTCTCTGGCTGGGTCCCTCCTGCACCAATTCTGTGGGTTCCTATTTCCGGAGCAATGCATCCTGTAGAAAGTAGATCTTCCTGCTGCTCCCCTTGCACTATCCCAGCTGTCTCCTACCTGCTACCCAGTCATCAACTTTAATTTGATCTGTTTACTACTTTCTTGTCTCCCTCACTAGATTGTGAGCTTTACAGGAAGGTGATTGTAATTGCTTGTCACACTAAGCCCTAGTATCCAGTGTAGCGCCTGGCAGATAATGACCACTTAGTAAATACCATGTAGGATAAATGCATGAAAATCCATATAGGCAGGTTGGGGCAGATGCCCTGTCTTTTGCTTACCTGATGGAAGTCCAAGGTCAGAGTCATGTCCCTGGACAGTCTAACTTCATCTTTGGTACTTCTAAGTACATCCTCACCCTCATCACCATGGCCTTGGACTCCCTAGCTAGGGACTTCTTATATCTAAACAAGAAATAAACTTCTTGGCTTGGGGGTGGACATAGCTCAGTGGTAGAGCGCTTGCCTAGCATGCATGAAATCTCTGATCTTTGGCACCACCAACCTCTGGTTCCCCCAAATCCAACCAGCCAAACAAACAACACCTCTCTCTCTTTTACTTATGCTACTGTTATGTTGGATTTTCTGCTATATGTAGCCAAAATGTATTTAGCTGATTCACTAGGAATTTTGTGTGAGGGTAGCTCCAGTGGAGCTAGAGACTTCTCTGGAACAGTGAATAAAACAACAAGGGCAGTCTTTCTGTGCGTGTGCATGTGTGTGTGCATGTGTGCATGTGTGTGTGCACGTGTGTGTGTGCATGTGTGTGTGCGCACGTGGGCAGCTGAGTCTCTTCCCCATTGAAGACAGTGAGCACGAACACTGCACTTCCACTGAGCTGCACGTACATAGAGGCGAGTCTCCCTCGCCGGTGTGGACTCCAGTGCACATTTGTTTTAAATTATTCCCTAATTGCTTAAGTGTCTGTGGTGTCTTTGCTCTTAACTCAGGGCCTGGAGAGGGAGTCTCACTGTCCCCACCCCCCCGCCTCCAGGGTGCAGACCCTCTCAGAAGCTCCCCCGCTAGGCTCCGTGAGAGGCTGGTGGCTTTAAAAACCAAGACCCCGGGGCATGAGAAATGGGGTGAGCGCTGAGCTTCCCTTCTAACCCTCCCCATGCCAGGCCTAAACTTAGTGTTGTGTTGGGAAATCTGACTGTTTTGCTTTTGTGGCCATGCTAACATATACCTCATTAGTCTGTTTGTCTTAAAATCCATCTACTTTTCAAAAGAAAAAGAAAATAGCCAGGGCTTAAAATAGTTCAGTCCTCTATGTGGGAGCCTTTCTACTGCTGCAGTAAAGGCTGAAAACCTCTTCTCCATTTTTGCCGGGTCTGCTTTTGGGGCACAGAACCGCTGTGGGGATTTAGTCAATGCCACCTCTGCTGGGGTCATAGTGGGCTCCCATGGCCTCAGGGAGGCAGAGACACACATCTCATGCCAGTAAAGGTCACTAGCCCGACTGCCAGAGATGGGAGAGCCCCAGAGGTTACGGTGCTCAGCTGCGCTGGATTCCTCTTGAGTTCTCAGAGGCCCAGAGACAGAGCATGACTGGCCCAAGGTCCCATGGCTCAGAAGGGCAGAGAAGTGCCAAGGTCCCATGGCTCAGAAGGGCAGAGAAGTGACTTGGGCACATCCTGGATTCACTCCTCTCCTCCTGTATGCAAACCAAAGGCAAACAGAGTCCACCTTCCACGTGTAAGCTACAGTCTTCTCCGGATCTTTGCTCTTGGCCTCTTCCCACCCATGTCCAGAGAGGTCTATTTCTGTTCATCTGAAAGGAAACCAGATCACTCATTGATTGCCTCTGGACCTTGGCCCTGCGGTTCCCATGTGCAGCTCCCGTTGATATTCATGCCCACCTTAGGAAGTTCTTGTGACTATTAGCATGTAGCTCACAAATATTAGTAGACACAATTGACAGATACGTATCCTCTGAGTTTCAGAGAGGTTAGGCTATAAGATTTGGGTACCAGTATTCTCCCAATCTTACTCCTGAGTACTAGATCTTAACAACTGCATTACATGGCCTGTTAATGTCTTACCCTTTCTGTTCCCAGCATTCAGGGCTACTCAGCAAACTTCCACAGACCCTGCAATTTGAGTGACTTCTTTTCTTTGGTGATAATGGGGTCATAGAGTCTGTTCATAATTTCTGTTCTGTTCTGTGGGCACACTCATGACCCATGTTTGGAGAATTAAACTTGCATACTCTCTCAACTCACACTTGTAAAATTTTGAGTGGGACCCAGAACAAGAGAAGACACCTCAACAGATATGGGCCGGTGGGTGCATTACTTTGCATCTTGGACCTTATGAGCCACCATCACCAGTGGGTCTTGAAGAGTCTGTGGCATAGTGACTGCCCCGTGAAACCTTTGTGGGCCTTTACTTGGTAGAAGTTAAGTCACTCTCTATGTTAACTACCATTCTTGTAGTAACAACCTTGGCTTGTAACTGGGCCCAAGTAGAGGGCCTCCAAATCACCATGGACCATCAGGAACTGGGTATCTTTCATATATTAAGCCACCAAGTTAGGTATGCGTGCCTCACTGCATCACCAAATGAAATGCCGTGTGCACACGACCTGGCCTGTGCAGGTCCTGAGATATAAGTAAGTTGCATCAACAGGAGGTCAAGGAGCCAAGGCCCATTCTTCAGCCCAGGGCTGGCTTCGTGCGTGTGCGACCTGTGTAACCTCACAGCGTTTGCGCCCCACTGGGCACTGTGTTTTCTTTAATACTTCATTGTGAGTGTCTTGAAATTCTTAAACATTTTTAAACAAGGGTTCCTTGGTTTTGATTTTGCTCTGTGTGTGTCTGTGAGGGTGGTTCTGGAGGAGATTAGCATACGATTCAGTTGACTGACTAAAAACACTCACCCTCACCAGTGTGGACAGGCTTCACCCATCCATTAAGAAGTTGGAAGGAGGGTGGGAGGATTCTCTCTCTCTTTTTGAACGGGGACCTCCATTTGCCCCCATCCCATGACTACAGAGCTTCTGGTTCCTGGACCTTCAGGCTCTAAGATTTATAGCATCAGCTCCTCTGGGTCAAGACTGAGTTACATCATCAATTCCCCCGGGCCTCCAGCTTGAGAACAGTGAACTGTGGGGCTCCTCAGCCTGCATGATTATGGGAGTTAGCCTTTCATAGCTAACTGCTTCCATGCCCATGTATATCCTACTGTTCCTGTTTCTCTGGGGAACCCCGATGAATTAAAGTACCCTTCTCTTGTCTCTGTTTTTCCTCTTCCCTTACTTCCATCCCCCCATCCCTCCCGAGCTCCCTTTCCCAGCTGAGCATGGTCTTCATACTTCACAGAATCAAGTATATACGGTTAAAGGTCGCGTCTTCCACATCAGATAAGGAAACTTGCCAGCTGAAAACATTTACTATAATCAACGGAAATAGTGCATGGGTAGAAGGGTAAAGGCAGAAATTATAAATACCAGTAACTTCTCATACAGCCAGTGGCAGAAATGATGAATAATTATGAGTATCTCTTTTTTATTTTTCTATGACTTTATTAATCTATTTCTCCCCTTTTCTTCTCTCCCTTATTTCTGAGTCATTGCTGGATTGGTTGGTTGATTGATTAAGACAGGGTCTCTCTATGCAATCCAGACTGCTGGCCTTGAACTCACTATGTAGCTTAGGCTGGCCTCGAACTCATAGTGATCCTC
The DNA here is from genome assembly GCA_004027455.1 of Hydrochoerus hydrochaeris. Lineage (NCBI taxonomy): Eukaryota > Metazoa > Chordata > Mammalia > Rodentia > Hydrochaeridae > Hydrochoerus > Hydrochoerus hydrochaeris. The sequence goes on along the minus strand of PVLA01005751.1, from coordinate 10,074 downwards.
CTGCCCTAGCCTCCAAAGTGCTGAGATTACACGCATGGACCCCAGTCTTCAGCTCTCTCCTATGTCTCTAACACCTAAAATAAGAGGTGTTCCTAACGGGTGACTCCTGATCACAGTGGTTGCCATCAGATAGGATTGATTTGGCTGAAAGAGGGATGAGCATTATCCAAAGATGAACAGAGACAGCAACAATAACAAAAAAAAAAAAAAAAGGAAGGAAGGAAGGAAAGAGTCCAGAAAACTTTGTATCCTGTCTCACAGAGAAAAGAGAGGAGTAGAGTGTTTTTGGTAATATGAGATGGTTGCATCACGTGAGGTAAAGCACGATTTTGCTGTTGTCTTGGTTGGGAGACTAAGTATCATTGGAAGAAATCTGTACAGATGCCAAGTTCTCCTGAGGTGGGGTGGTGGCCTTTTTTTTTTTTGATGCATTTCAATTTAGTTCATCTGGAACTACATTTCTCTGAGTGTTCTGTGCAGTTTCAGATTACAAATTGGCTGCATCCCCATGAGGTCTGGAAAGTAGGAGGGACGTCATTGTCATTTTGCACTCCGCGCAGGCTGTGGTAACACAGGTGCTTCCACACGGTAGCCGATCTGCTGGGGGTGGGGTGGGTGGAAACCAGGCGCATAGCTCTGTCCACTGCCGCCTGCTGTCCTCCTTCCTGCTCCGAATCCTGGGGCACCTTCAGGTGGAGCTGTGTGGAAAGATGTCAGCTCGTCTGCAGGTCGCTTGTGTAACCAGCGTAGACGTGACGGATACGGTGGTCATGGATTCAATCTGCCCTTCCTGTGTCTGGCTGAGCTAGTCCTCCCTCGTTTCGCATCCCTGTCTCACACCCATCTGCCAGCTCTGCACACTTCCGGCCCAACACTAGATGCAGAGGTGACAGCCTAAATAGACTGCAGTACCATTTCCCTGTAATGAATTCCTATTTCATGTTATTCACGGTGATTCATCTTCCCTCCCTGAACCCTGGTGGGTACACTCGGGCTGACGGATCCTTGCTCAAAGTCCTCTCGTGTCCACCCCACTTCACACTCACAGTAACCTCGTGAGGTAGGTAACGCCCTCCTCATTTTGAATGTAAGGGATCTGAAGTCAGAGAGGTACAGTGACTTTACTAACACCGTGTTGCTAGCAAGCAACACAGTTAAGACTCCAAGCCAGGTCTATTGGATTCCTCACCTGTGCTTCCGTGTTCCCCAAACACTTGGAATCTAATTATATGGCTGACTGTGTGTCTTGTTGCTGTTTTTAATTATATGGCTGACTGTGTGTCTTGTTGCTGTTTTTGATCCTTGTGTAATTAGAGATTAAGAAGTTACGTTTCAGGGGCCGTGGTCTTGCAGTTGACCTTCTTTTGTCTCGTGCTATGCTCTTGCACCTTGGGTGTGTCGGGGAGGGGACAGGGTCTTTTCCCGCTATTAGGTAAAAACACAGGCCCGGTGATTTTTTTGTTGTTGTTGTTGTTCATTAGTAATCAATGGAAAGTTCCCAAAACTAGGGAGCAAAACATTGTTTTGATTTAAAATAGTTGATTTATGGTTAGAGTAAGAATCTCTTCTCTGACCCTTCCCTACATCCCCTCCCTGACCGGAAATCTGCTGTCCTTTAACTCCCTGCCCTGGTGGAAAGGATGGGGTCTTTCTTTCTGGCCTGACTCCCCAACCTGTCCTTCTCCCAAATAGTAGAATTGGGAGGAAAAAGAGGCAAGAAGTTCATTTTTAAAAAGAAACAGTTTTACAGTCTTCCATCGACATGCCACAAAATTCACTCACTTCACCTGTGTAATTGGGTGGCCCTTAGTGGGATTAAGGCATTGCACGGAACACCCTACTTTTAACTTGGCGAGAACATTCCCACGACCCTAAAAGCCTCCCTGAAGCCCATCTTCAGCTAACCCTTCCCCCCAGTCCAGAGCAACTGTTGTTCTTCGTCCTGTCTTTCTGTATTTGCCTTTTCTCTATACTTCCCACCAGACCTTTGCATTCTCTCTCTCTGTAAGCTTTCGGAGGCTCATCCATGTCTTGTCATGTACCTGAAATCTCTTTGCTGTGGATCCCGGTCTAGCTCATGGATGTGCCATGTCTTATTGATCTGTGACCAGATATAGACATCTGGACTGATTCCCGTTTGAGGTATTGTGAGCAATGCTGTAATGAAAACTCACTTACCTGTCTTTGTGGGGACATCTTTCTGTTTCTCTTAGGTTTGTTCCTAGAAGAGGACTTACTGAGCTGAGTAAAAAGCTCTTACTTAAAATCTTAAGGAATGTCCGCACTGTGTCCCAAAGGAGCCACCCAGCCACACCTTCTTCTCAGCCACGTGAGAGGGTCCCCCGCTCTCTCCACACCCTTCCTAGCGATTCCCGTTGTCTGTCTCTCCGCTGGCGTGGAGAGGCCTGTTCTTACGGTGTCCACTTGCACTTCCCTTGGAGTCTTTCATAGCCTTATTAGTGATTGGGTATCTTCTTTAGTGAAGCATCCATTTATATCTTTTTGTCCATCTTTAAATTGGGTTGTTGGTCTTCCTAGTGAGTCGTGACCGTTTTTTGTTTTTTCTGGACACTGGTTCCTTATCAGGCATATGCTTTGCAATTATTTTCTCCATGGCTTGTCTATTTTTATACTGTCTTAAACATTTTGAATTGACACATCAAACCGTGCGTCTTTGTGGTTACCTTGTGATGTTTTGACACATGTATATACTGCAGAATGTTCCAGCATGAGAATATCTATCTTCTCCAAGATCATTTCCTTGTCGCAAAAGCCTTGAAAATCCTTTCTGTTTTATGAACCATACAGTACGTGACCATGGTCTCCTGTTAACCTTCTATTCAGCAGAACCTTAGGATTTATTTCTTTTACCCAGCTACAACCCAGTACCATTAATAACCTTCCTCCCACCCCGCGTCCTGTCTCCCCCCAGCTCTGGGTGACCACTGTTCCACACTCGTCTGCTAAGAGATCAACTTTGAATGAGACCATATCACATGTGTTTTCCTTTGTCTGGCTTAGTTCACTTAATAAAATGTTCTCCGTTCCCACCTATGCCATCACAAATGATAGGGTTTCATGTTCACGACCGTAGGATATTCCATATTGCATGCGTACTATACCATAGTGACTTTGGAAATGTCAGAACTTTTAAATTTTCATGAGGTCCAGCTTGTCATTTTTAATGGATTATGATTTTGATGTTGTAGCTGAGAAGTCTTTGCTAAATCGAGCCTCACAAGGATTTTCCTCCTACTTTTATTCTAGGAAATTTTAAGTTTTAGTCTATCTATGATCTATTTTAATTCATTTTTAAATGTGGATTTTCAACTTTCCAAAACTATTTGTTTTTAAAAAGTCTATCATTTCTCACACTGAATTGTCAAAAATAAACTGTACAGAAAAGCAGAGTATTATTTTGAATTTTTAATTCTGTTTCATGGGCCAGAAAGGTGCTTTTTGCTGCTGAAAATATTGCAGGGATATATCAGGTCTTGTTTATTCATTCAAAGATCATATGTAGATTCTAGGTGCCAATTTTCTCACTAAAATCATACTGTCTTGATCATTGTAGGTTTGTAGTAAATGTTGAAATCATATAGAGCAATTCTCCCAACTTTGTTTTCATTTTCAAATTTGTTTTTGCTTATTCTAGGTCATTTTCACTCTACATAAATTTAAAATTCAGGTTGCTAATTTTTTCTTTGCTTAAAAAACAAAACCCAAAATCCCTGCTGAGATTTTGATAGGGGATTTTGGGGAGAATTGTGACTGTCTTAGTCTGTTGTGTGTTGTTAGAACACAATGCCTGGGGCTAGGAAATATCTAAAGCAAAGAAGTCAACTTGGATCACAATTCTGCTGACCCTGAGAAGTCCAAACATCAGGGTTCCAGATTTTTCTAGGGCTACTCTGTGTCACAGATTGGCAGAGGAATAGAAAAGGAACGGAACACACGCAGTAGGGGTCAAGCCCTTGAGGTTGCCTTGCTTTATGACAAACCATTGTGTAAGAACTTACTCCCAGAGGCTAGCATTGATCCCATTAGAGGAAGAGCTTCATGGCCTAATTATGTTCAACTGGGCCCCAAATTCTTAAAGGTTCACTGCTTCTCAAATATCTACTTTGGGGACCGAGCCTTCAACATAAGAATCTTTATGGAGTACACTCAAACATACCCAAACAACGGCAAGCATCTGACCAATAGTAAGTTTTCTAATGCAAGACATTTGGAATATGTTGCTTAATTGCCAGATATTTGGGATTTCTTTTTGTTGTTTTATAATTTCCTTGATGGGCAAATGCTGTACTTATGATTTCAAATCTTTTATATTATTGAGTTTTGTTTCATAGTCTTAGAATGGTTTTCCATTGATGACATCCAAGTGTGCTAGATTAGAAATAGTATGAACATACACCAACTCCCCATGATGAATGGAACCATTATGTACTGTAAATATGTACTAATAAAAATTTAACAATTTTATTACAAAGAAAAAGGAAGATATTTCATAATGATGAGGAAGTCATCCAGAGGTTGCAGAATTCAGTGATTTTTCAGGCATATCTGAAGCACTTCTCAAATTTTCTGAGACCATCTACAAGACCATCAAACATGTTTTCAATCTATTCCTGTCTGAATGTTAAGATGTGTTTTTTATAGGCAGCAGTAATTGAGTTTTACTTTTTAAATCCAGATTGATAGTCTCTGTCTTTTTATTAGCTTTTTAGACCACTCATAATTAATACGTTTATTTTTAAGATTGGATATATGATTATCATTTGGTGTTTTTTTCTGTGTTTCTATTCCTCCTGGACTACTTTGTTTGTTAAATATGTTATTAAAGGTGTCATTTTTATTTCTTTTTTTTAGAATGATGTTTTGGAGATAATTCTTCCTATATTTTTGAAGAGTATTTTGTTGAATATACAATTATTGGTTAACAATATTTTCACCCTTGGAATATTATTTCACTACTTTCTGTCTTCTGTTTTCTTAAGTGAAAAGTCAAGCATTAATCATATTGATGCTTTCTATGTGTGATGGGCCATTTTTCTTTCACTTCTTGTAATATTTTTTTCTCTGTGTTCTATAAACTTGACTATGACTGGGAATTAATTTCTTTCTTCATCCCACTTGATTCTTATTTATTTATTTTCATCCCACTTGATTCTGTTGAACTTCTTGGATCAATAGATTTTAAAATTTATCAAATTTTGGAAATTTAATGTTGTTCTATTTTCAACTTTTTCCCTTGTCTTTTAAAATCTCCTTTCTCCTGAAATTTCTATTATTGGCATAATTTATGTTGTTCCACAGGTTTCTGCGGGCCATTAGCTTTTCTTCTTTCTGTTTATCAGACTGTTGATTTCTACTGATCTACGCTTATGTGTACTTATTGTTTTCTTTTGCCATCTGCCAAGTTCTACCGTGTCTTTCCAGTGAATCTTTTAATTGTATTGTCTAATTCAAACATTTTCATTTGTATATATTTTTAATGATTTCTGTGTCCTAATTGAGAAACACCATTTGTTAATCCATTGTTGTCACTCTTTTCCTTAATTCTTAAACATTGTTTTCATTTTTCTTTTTCTTTTTTGGTACCAGGGATCGAACTCATGATCTTGCACTTGCCAGGCAGGCGCTTACACCACTGAGCTAAACCCCCAGCCCTTGTTTTCTTAAACGTATTTATAGTAACTGATTTTAAGTCTTTGTCTGCTAAATCTAGCATTTGAGGACACACAAGATGATTTCTATTTACTGTATTTCTTCTCACTCATTGGTCACACTTTATTGTTTGTATCTTGTAATTTTTTGTTGAAAACTGGGCATTCCCAATAATTGATTTTGGCAAATTTGGATTCTAATTTTGTTCTTCCTTGAAGATTCTCATTCAACTTGTCATTTGATTTTTACTTCTCTTGGCTAAATATGTGAGACATAAAGAATGTGGACAGTGATGTGTTAGCCTACTTTTGTTTTTAATATTCTTTTCTTCACAAGCTTGGCTTCCCATATGTCTCCATAGGTAGCCAATGATTTGACTCTGCCTCTACCCAAAATACCAAAGAATCCCACTATTTTTGCCCCAAATTCCACACTCTTCATATACATTTCTTGGGTTGTCATGTGTTTTTGGCTGATTGACAGAGTGTGAAATGATTAGTTTTGTCAGTGATACCCAGAGTTATAGCAGATTTGGGGGAAACATCCTCATTCAGCCACAGCTGGAATTTCCTCATGCACCAGGAGGCTGGATTTGACAGGTACAGTAGTAAAATGGCAGCATTGTACGTTTCTCCTGTGAGCGCTCTGACACATTCCTAAGAGACCATTCCGTGCGTTCTTTCAAAGGGAACCTCTAGGACTTTGCCTGTGCATTCTCTTCCTTTTGAACCACTTCTCCACTTGGTTTGGTTCTCCAGTGGTGCACTTCCCACTAATTCTGAGTACCATGGCCCAGTCCTCCCAGGTAGTTCTCTTGGATAAGATCTAAACATAGTTCTTGAACAACTTTCTTTTTTGCTGGCCCACACTTGGTCCAAGAACCATGTCTTAAGCCTCGTCCCAGCCTGCTCGGGAAGTACCAGCCTCTCCATCAAGGCAATGTCCTCCTTCAGTCCACCAACAAAGCAATTCAGCATCCCAGTTGTTTATATCCTAGGTTCCTAGGCTGGAGTCCACAATGTCTGTCTGTCCACAATGTCTGTCCACAATGTCTGACTCTGGGGAGTATGTAGTGAGGTCCTGGGGTGAGCCCACCCCCACCTATCCCCGCCCAAGTGCACTATCTTGTGGGGTGGGGAAAAGAATTCTGATGCGGGTTTCTCAAAGAAATCCTTCTCCTACTAATCTTTCCCGGTATCCACACTCCCAAGGCTTTTTGTAAACTTCTCATAGAAAGAGGATTTTTTTTTTTTGCAAGACTAAAGCTGGTTCCCAGATATTTGCTTTTCAAAATCTGCTTTGCACTCTAGAATATGATTATAGAATTTCTTATCTATTGTATCTTGCTGCCTCATTAAAAATTCCAGTTCAGCATCACATTTCACTCGTGTTTACTTTTCAAGACTTTTCCGAGTCCCTTTCAGACTAAACAACGTTTCTTAAAGTTATGGTCGTTCATAGATGTTATTGGACAAATGCATCTTTTGAGGAAATAATTTTGGGGAGCACAGTGTTAAGAAAAGTCAGGCAGGTCTCTGACTGCAGGAATTCTCGGAGTCTTCAGTGTACTAACATGCACTGTGAGGTTCTGGGGTGGAAGGCAGGTCTTTTAATTTATTTATTTTCTTATTTTATGTTTTGTAGCACCAGGGCTTGAATGTAGTAGAGCCTTTGCACTGAGCTATATCCCCAACCCTTTTTATCTATCATTTTGAAACACCAAGACTAAATTTCCCAGGTTGGCCTTAAACTTGAGATTCTCCTGCCTCAGCTTCCTAAATGCTGGGATTACAAGTATATGCCACTGTGCCTGGCTGAGTGGATAAATTTTTAAAAAATTTAGTGGAGCAAGTTAGTTTATTTTATTTTTAAATTTTATTTTAGAAAGATTTAAAAAATAAAAACAATACAGAATTTCAAAACAAAATGAAAGAGGCATTAACTAGGGTTACTATATTGCATAGTGTTGTCTTCAAATTAGTTGCTCAGATTAACAGATATAGGTGTGCAAAACTGATCCAACAGTGTTAAGTACCAGCTGTTCCTTTCAATGAACTAATAAAATGAGAAGTGCAATTATCTTAGCCATCTTCTCTCTCTCTCTCTCTCTCTCTCTCTCTCTCTCTCTCTCTCTCTTTTTCTCCCTTCCTTCTTTTCTTCTTTTCCCCATCCCAGTTGTTCTTTCCTTTTAAGCAGTTTCTGTCCCTTTCATAATATCTATTATAATTTTGTATCTTATTTATTCTTTCAGTTTCTCGTACTAAGGAGACAACATGATGTTCACACATGTGAGTCTGATTCATTTCACTGATGGTCTCTAGTTTCATTCATCCACTTACGAAAGCCTCAACTCGATCCTTCTTTATGGCTGAGTAGTACTCCATTGTATAAAGATACCACATCTTTTTTATCCATTCCTCCAGTTGGTGAATATTTGGGTTGTTGCCAAGGTTTAGCTATGACATTTATCAAACTTATAAACCATGATGAACTTTTCCCTTTCCTTTTTGGCAAGCTATTTCAAAGGATTCTCATTCTGTGGGATATAGTTTGTGAACAGCCTGAAAAGTATCCTTGGAGAGAGAAGTCGGTTTCTTCCCCATCAAGGGAATTTCCCTGAGGGTGACGGCCCTGTTGCCCTTCACCCCCTAACCACAGCAATTCTGGAAACTTTATGCGTGCATAGACACCAAACATAGTGCAGCTCGCTCAGCGGTCTGTCTCGTAGGCTATGAATTGCTTGCGCATGGGAACCCCATTTTCCTCATCTTGTGTTACCAGCACTCACTACAGGGCCTGGTACTTCTCAGGGCAGAATGAACCAAAGCATTAGGAGGAGACTTTCTTTGCTTCTTCTCTTCTTTCTTTTCAAGGAAGCAAGAAAAACCTCCACACTAGGGACCCAGACCACAGATGTGCGGCTGTGAACACACATACTGGTGCTTTTTAGACCCATCTGGGTGTTAAAATGTGTGCTTATAGGTGCGAACACACAGAAGGAGGCACAGAGCGTGCAAACGGCCTGTGCTCTTTCCCAGGGCAGACACGTTTCTCTCCATTGCCTGCGTATGGATGACTGTGCACACAAGCTGGAGAGAATATTCTAGAAGAAACGAATGGGCTGAGTCAGCCAGCTTACTGAGTGATACTTAAGAACAGAGCCCCTAACATCATCACTTTATCATAATTTTTAAGATATTTTCCTTCAAAGGATGGATGAGAAAACAGGTCACGTTTCTCCCGAAGTCCTTTAGTCTTACTAAAGTTCCTGCTCAGTTGTGTGGGCACACACACACACACACACACACACATGCACACACAAGCAGATGTCCATACACATGCACTTCTCCACTGAAAAGTCAATTGAGATTGTTCCCTGTGTTCAGACCTGTGTGACCTGGGCTGGCGTGTGTGCGTGTGTGCATGTGTGTGTGTGCACACATATATGTGTTTTATCCAACATTATCCCCAATAGGCCAGTTGGGAAGATTTTTTTTTCCCTTTTAAATATATCAAAATATAATTTTGTCCTGAAGCTGATTGGACCATGTGGCTCGGAGCGCAGTGGTGTGAAGTATTTTAGCAGCTACAGGAGAGGTTATGCTGGAAATTTGCATGTGATCACAGTGGCACGAGACTCTGGCCACAGAAATAAACCAAGCAGCTCTGACTACTAGTGAGTGTGGACTTCTCCAGCCTGAGGAGCTTGGGCTGCAGTCATGGACTGTCCAGGGAGGGTCAGGAAAGAATTTCACCCCTTTCCTGCCCGCTCAGGCACTCTGCTCCCTGCGTGATATTCCGTCCCACATCTGGCCAGGTGTGAGACACTTGGCCAAAGTTTGCCTTGCTGTCCCCTGAGGGGGCCGCATACCAGATTAGGCATCCACATGGCCTGCCTGGCTGGGGGCGCGGGGCAGGCCACCACCACGATGTCCCAGGACTGTGTGTTTTGTGGTTAAACACTTATGCTTTTGACGTCGGCAAAGCAGCAGATTGGACTCTCAAAGCCACTGCAAACAACCTGAGAGGGCTTCTGAAAAACGCAGCCCCTTGCCTTGGAAGGAGATGGCCTTTGAATGACAATTTTCCAGTCATTGCCTATTTGGTGTGGTCATGTCTGAGCCAGGGGAGATTTCTTACTCTGGGCACAAGATTTGCAGAGCAGTGGATGCCAGGAGCCTGGGGATTCAAGCTAAAGCTAAGTGCATTCCTAGTGTCCACTGACGGAGGGGAGGAAGGGTCTGTGTGGGAGACGGGTGAGGAGGTGGAGACGGAAAAGGGGACAAGAGAGGAAATGGTACAAAAAATTGTGGCCATCTGCGGGGGACAAACAGTCTCTAGTTTAATCTTCACTGTAGCATCACGGGGTTGACACTATTCATCTGTGTTTGCAGAGAGGCTGAA